>JADLZN010008215.1:52500-120000 GCA_018155175.1 Sinocyclocheilus anophthalmus | reverse complement strand
TAATTCACAGCTTCTGTCACTGAGCACAGATTCATTAAAGATGTATAGATGCAACAGAAAAACACAATTCAAACGCCTGGTTGTTATCCAGATTCCCCCCACAAATAATAAATGTAAACATCTGCATTTAGCTCACAACACGCTCAAATAATTTAGAATCAAGTTGGCCATGTCCACAATGGCCCTCGGCGTCCCCTCAACCTACAACTATTCTACAAACACACACACACACACACACACACCACACACCCACACACACACACACACACCCCACACACACAATCGCTTGGCTTGGGAACTTGGAGGGATTATTAACAATCAAGTCAATTGAAATGTCACTTGGTATCTTTGGAAATGCCAGAAGTCCTTTGCATATCCCCTCCACATCAACGCACACACATACACACACACGCACACACACACACACCTGCCCACAGCAGCGAGGCCTGATTATTGGCGCTCCAGTGAAACCGTCTTTTGATCTGCGCTCACACTGGAAAGCACTTAAAGGTGACACTGCTCCAGCTGAAGGCGAGGACGTCACGCCGCCGGCTCTCACATACAGTATCTGTGGGCTTCACCCACAAGCCATAGCAATTACATTAACAGGATTATGCAAAACTGCTTTCCTGCATTGCTGGTTTGGTCTTTATATGGTGACATATTTACACTGGATCAGGTCTGCGGGGCTGCTGGTGTCTGTTCGCTTTGAGATGCTCGTGATAACCCAGTCTAGAGCTTCTCTAATAGTTCTGTGACACACATTAAGAAACACACAAGAAAAAGAACCCTTTTTGGTTGTAATAAGAACCTTAAAGGAACAGTTTTGTTATTATTTGTATGCAATTCTTTTCAACACAACATCAATTCACACGACGTCACCGAACTTAACAGGAGAAAAAAACACCAATAAAAGACCCTGTCAGGGGTCCTGTGAAAGTTCGGAGAAAAACCGCGTGCAAAAATTAATAAATTATGAATGAATAATAAATAAGTAAATACATTTTTTTCAATAATTTTAATAATTACTAACATTACCAGTAGCAAGGAACCAACTGTCAACCTCCAAAGGAGATAAAAACACCATAAAGGTTTTTAAACTGCGGTTTTGTGGAAAAGTTTGAGTAGAGTAAAACAGTGTACAAAATAAATAATAAAATACAACTAACTACTTACTAAAACATTTTTGTTTTTAAAATTAATCAAAAATTCAGAATTATTAAAATAAATTATGAAAATTATTTATTTTAATTAAAATTATTTCATATTAAGCATCTTAAGTGCAGGGCAACATAAAACAATTTAAAAAAATTATTATAAAAAAAAAAAAGACCACATCATGGTTTTGGAAAAAACTGTGTAAAAAAAAAAAAAAAAGTAAATAATACATAATAAAACAAACAAACTAACCAAATTAAAGATGATTAAATATATCGAAATTAAAAGAATAAAATAAATAAATGTTTTTAAATAATGAATACTCTAACCGTCCAGTATATTAAATATAGAAATGTGATTATGTAACATACAAATAGGACCCAATGCACTTATGAAGGAAGGTGTTAATATGAAGGAATTTTCAGTATTCATTTTTCACAGGCCTGTATTTTGAATTATACTTCGCATTGTGTTGTTTTTCAGGGTTAAAGGAAACGTCCGTAAACGTAACGGATATTGTACTTGCAGAAAATTACCAGCATACTTTTGCATGAGATTTTTTTTTCTCACAGTACACTCTCAGAAAAAAAGGTACAAAAGCTGTCACCTTTTCAAAAGGTACACTTTTGTACCTTTTAGGTACCAATATGGACTCTTTAGGTACAACGTTGTGCCTTTTGAAGAGGTAGCACCCAGTGAACAACTTCTGTACCTTTTTTTCTGAAGTGTATAATAGAAACGGTTCCTCACACATGAAAAAATAGCATAGTAATTTATAGTAAATACTATAGTGTTTTTGAGCCACTATAGTAAAGTGTATTATACTGTATATCTTATAGTATTTACAACACTTTGTTAATGAATGCTACTATAGTATTAACTACAGCGAACTGATAAACTGTGATAAATACTGTAGTATACTTCAGTTTTTACTAAACTAACTACTGTTTACTTAGTAAACTATAGTGTATTGTAGTATAATACACACTATAGTTGTAGAAAACTTAGTACAGTATTGGGTAAAGTCATTTGTTTATATTACTATATTACAGAAACTATAGAATTACCACAAACAAATTAATTCAAGTACTTTACTATAGTGTTTTTGAACCATTTACTATAAATTACTATAGTATTTTTTCATGTGGGATGGTTATATTTAGGGGTCCGGGGCATCAAAAGTATTGAAAGCTCCCGGTTTAGAGGGCTTGTGTGCTATATTGTAAGTCATGGGTTAAACAAACCCAGTTTGTGAAATATTGAAGGCTTTGGAACAACATGAGGGTGAGTAAATTCACTTTTGTATGAACTGTTCCTTTAAGAGACTTTAGTGCAAGATGAGTGACCTTTGACCTTCACTATCCCCCCATGCGCACTCGATAGGAAGCGAGAGGCGAGCTCAGATCAGGACAGCCCCGGGCTCTACCTGTTCCTGTCGAGCGCTGAATCTGGATCTGTGTTTGCCAAGCAGGACACACAGAGAGCTGCTTTTGTCTGCGGCGTCTGGCAAGCACACACAAGCATCTCGCTGGAACCCGAGTCTCTTCCTCCGAGCTGCGCTTGCTGTTTTTAATTAAAGGATTTTTATTTTAACTCCCCTCAGCATCCTGTCTTGGATCAGATCTCGGTTGCGTTTCCTGAATCCAAGCGCTATTTTGTTCTCACGAAACGGCAGAGCGTTGCCTGATTGTAGAAACAGACTTTCCACTGGATTATTTTAGGATCTGGCAAATTTTCATCGGTATATATGTGTGTTTGCAGTGTTGTGGAAGCTATTTTTAAACTAGAGTCATAATTTAAAGCAGTTTAGCTGCTGTTCAACTAAAATAGTTAACTACCAGAGTAACTAAAAGTAGCAACACAAGTCTTCAGAAACTTTAGCATCAACACACTCGCCTGGAAAGATAGTGTTAGGAAGTCTGATTCATTTTAGTCATTCAGACAGTTCAATCTGATGAATTGGTTGATGAAATGATTCACTTAGAGAAAAATTGTGTAAAAATGTAAAAATAAATAAACAATAAAAATTCGAGCTTGCTGACTAAAACATATATGTTTAATTTACATTAACTGAATGAGATGTAAAACTGAGAAATACAGAAATATGCACAATTGGAGACATTAACGCAAAATGAAAGATATAAACACAAAATTGTGATATAAATGCAGAATTGTGAGATATAAATGCATAATTTAAATATAAACAATATTGCAAGATATAAATGCAGAATTATGAGATTTAATTGTGAGATATAAACAGAATTGATATATAAATGCATAATTGAGATTTAGGGCCCTAAGCGCATGGTCTAAAGCGCACGGCGCAGGTGCACTCAGGGCGTGTCCGAATCCACTTTTGCTAGTTTAACGACGGGAAAACGGTCGGCGCGCCCTGCGCATGGTCTAAACGGGGTGTCCCTATTCTCTTAATGAGTAATGGGTGTGTTTTGGCGTAACGTGCCATAAACCAATCAGAGTCTCATCTCCCATCCCCTTTAAAAGCCTGCTCCGGCACAATTTGCGGATTTGCTATTTACACGGCGGAATGTAATTTGTCATTTTTACAAATGTTTGTGTGCTGCTGCTTATGTGTGTGTAATAAGCAAAGCGTACGAGCGTTGTGCACCCGCCTATAGGCACATATTACTAACGCGCGCTTTAAATAACAAAGAAAAAATATTGACCAAACTTTAGACCAGGTTTGAGTTAGTCTATGGCGCAGTCCATTTCCAGTTCCTCAAAATAGCAACGCGCCAACAATGCGCCTGAACACACCTATTTTTTAGACCAGCACGCCCATGGGCACAAATGAGTTGCTATTTAAACAACACGCTGCGCAGGACCGGAAAAATGATAACTGAGTAGCAAAACACTTGCGCTGCATTGCGCGGTGTATGATAGGGCCCATAGCAGTTGTGAGATATAATTCTCAGAATGCGAGGGAGAAAAATAACAATTACCTTTTTTTTTTTTTATTCTGTGGCAGAAACAAGCTTCCATAGAAATCTCTAGATTGGCAGGGTCGGGTTTGCACTGAACTTGTTTGGGGGAGAAAATCATGCAGTTAAGATAGTAGAATTGCTACGTTTAGTATAACTAACCCAACATAACTCAGTAGCCAAGTTGTCGGTTTAGCAGTAAGATCATAACAGTATTAACATAACATATTCTGTAAATACTGTGTGGTTAGCGTGTGTTACGGCTGAAACCCATCACTCAATCAAATCATCAATCAATCAATAAAAGAGTGACGAGCTCCAGTGTTTAAACATTCCTGATCTCTTCTCCTCAGAGCCACACGACGAAATAAACAAACATGACCACTAAACGCTGTGTTTACATCATCCACAGGTCAAAAATCAGCCAAAAATATCTCATAAATGATGAGGAAGATATCTTGCAACATATTTCTGCCAATGCAATCGTATGAGTAGCACAAACATCAAGCATTCTTTGATAAAAGAAGATTGAACATGACAACTTTCTCCATTGACAGCCATTGAAAAGTAGCTGTATATCTGGATAAATATCATTTTACAAACAATTCATTACTGTGAAATTTGTTTAAATATATTTACATTTATGAAATTGGATTGGATGGATGGATGGATTAGATAGATACGAAATGGGTCAGAATTAGATAGATAGATAGACGATGACTAGATAGATGAATATATAGATAGATGATAGATAGATGCTAAGATAGATATATATATATATATAGTATCTCACAGAAGTGAGTACACCCCTCACATTTTTTGTAAATATTTTATTGTATCTTTTCATGTGACAACACTGAAGAAATGATATTTTGCTACAATGTAAAGTAGTGAGTGTACTGTTTGTATAACAGTGTAAATTTGCTGTCCCGTCAAAATAACTCAACACACAGCCATTATGGTCTAAACCGCTGGCCACAAAAGTGAAAATGTCCAAATTGGGCCCAATTAGCCATTTCCTCTCCCCGGTGTCATGTGACTCATTAGTGTTACAAGGTCTCAGGTGTGAATGGGGAGCAGGTGTGTTAATTTGGTGTTATCGCTCTCACTCTCTAATACTGGTCACTGGAAGTTCAAAATGGCACCTCATGGCAAAGAACTCTCTGAGGGTCTGAAAAAAATAATTGTTGCTCTACATAAAAACAGCGTAGGCTATAAGAAGATTACCAAGACCCTGAAACTGACTTGCAGCACGGTGGCCAAGACCATACAGCGGTTTAACATGACAGGTTCCACTCAGAACTGGCCTCGCCATGGTCGACCAAAGAAGTTGATTGCACGTGCTCAGCGTCATATCCAGATGTTGTGTTTGGGAAATAGATGTATGAGTTCTGCCAGCATTGCTGCAGAGGTTGAAGGGGTGGGGGGTCAGCCTGTCAGTGCTCAGACCATACGCCGCACACTGCAGCAAATTGGTCTGCATGGCTGTCGTCCCAGAAGGAAGCCTCTTCTAAAGATGATGCACAAGAAAGCCCGCAAACAGGCTGCATGAGTGCTGCCAACACTGGGAGCTACAGTTCATTGAGGGAACCATGAATGCCAACATGTACTGTGACATACTGACGCAGAGCATGATCCCCTCCCTTCGGAAACTGGGCCGCAGGGCAGTATTCCAACATGATAACGACCCCCAAAAAAAAACCCCCAAAAAACACACCTCCAATACGACCACTGCCTTGCTAAAGAAGCTTAGGGTAAAGGTGATGGATTGGCCAATCATGTCTCCAGACATAAACCCTATTGAGCATCTGTGGGGCATCCACAAAAACGGAAGGTGGAGGAGCGCAAGGTATCTAACATCCTTGGAAGGGACTCCATTTGCAACCTGTGAAGCTCTTGTGTAACGTGGCAGTGCCCACGAGGGTTAAGGCAGTGCTTTAAAATACTGTGGCAACACAAATATTACATTATGGGTCCCAATTTGGACATGTTCACCTTAGGGGTAGTACTCCTTTTGTGGCCAGCGGTTTTAGGACATTAATGGCTGTGTGTTGAGTATTTTGAAGGACAGCAAATTTACACTGTTACCATACAATCACTGTACACTCAGTCCACTTTACATTGTAGCAAAGTGTCTTTCTTCAGTGTTGTCACATGAAAAGATATAATACAATATTTACAAAAATGTGAGGGGTGTACACACTTCTGTGAGATACTGTAGAATCGTATTTTATGTAGTGACATCAGACAATAAGTGCTGACGTGACAAGAAAAGATATTTAGATTTATTTTGCACAGCTGATTTGAATGGCAGTCGATGGAGAAACCAGCATAAAGGTGCAGGTTCATTAAACATTACAAGGTCAAACATTACCAAAAAACAAAGAAAAGAAAAGAAACATACAGATGGATGAATCACTCACACTAAGATCAGTAACATGCACTTAGAAAACAGATTTCATGAATTTACGTCATGTCGACTTTAAACCCGGTTTCTCTCTGAAGAGGCTTGATGCAATTAACATATGTTTTATCAAACAATACTATCATTATTAATGCACTAATTACAACGGTTTTGAAACAGAAGTGTTTTTCAGATGTCTATTTTGTTGTGTTGATGTTTCCTGATGTGAACATCTCCCTGTATGATTGATTGATGCAATAACACAATAAGAAATTAAATCTTACAAGCTGTTGTGAGGAGAAACTGCTGTATATGAGCAGTTCATCCCAAACATCAACAATTCTTATCTTTGTGTTTACTGTAAATACAGAGAAAATACTGTAAATTAAACAGGTACAGAAACGAACTACAGACAAGCAAACAATGTTGACTAAATGACCATATTTACAACATATATAGATATCATTCAACAATTGTTATTATCGTTAACTAAACCTAAAACTTTTTTTTAAAACATACTTGAAATAAAATAAAAATGTTAACTGAAATAAAAAATTTAACATTTTATTTCAGCTAGTTTCCAAAGCAACATTTCTCATTGAAATATTAAACCACCTAAAACTAAAACTGACATAAAAAGGAATAAAAATAATTTAAAACAATAAAAATATAAACTGATTCTAAATATTAATAAAAACTATAACCGTGTATTAATTATACTATAAAAATAACACTGCATCCACCTTGAATTTAATATCAGCCAAATTTATTTGCATTTTTATTGCCAAAAGAGAAAATAACACACAGACTGAGCGTATTGGTTTCTATAAAACGAGCCTGCGGTCAGTGAGAGCAGAACTCTATTGATTAATTTCATTATGTAACGTACTCCAGTGACTCCGCTGTGAACCCCCAGAATGCACTTCAGGGCCCTTCTAGGTTCACTTTGAACTTTCCACGAAAATTCATTAATTTAACAACTCAATGCCTTTACGAGCCACATTCCCCTCCAGTGCCCATTCTTCACCAGAGTCCGGGTCGAACTGGCTGGTTCTACAACTAGTTGATGCTTTAGGCCTGTGTTGACTAGTCGTGGGTCACATTCTTGTGCTTGTGTTGATGCTTTTTGCAGCCATGCAGCAGAAGAAACACGTTGGGTTCACCAAAGAACCTGCTTAAAAGAGACATTTTTAAGTGTATTTTAAACATCTAAAGAACTTTTTTCCACTATAATGCAATGGAATGTCTCCAAAGATTCTTCATGGAATCATCAATGCCAATAAAGAAGCTTTATTTTTAAGATATAATAACACAAATGTAAAAATAAAGCCAAACTGGAATACGTTGTGTTCACACAACACATTATAAGTGAATCACACGTGGAACTGAAGGAGCGCTGCAAAAACTGATGTTCTTCCTCAATATTTTTGTCTTGTTATGACTGCTTTATAAAATAATGATTGTTTATGTCAGAATGTGAAAACAGTACAGATTTTGAATGCATTATGAGGGCTGTAATCATACGGTTGTTTGGAGCAGAAAGTTATTAACAGACTGATAAGAACTGAATTAAATGGACACATCAGTTGTAGATTGCTTTGTCAGAACCAATAGAGCACACAAACCTAGTGCAGACACATTATGGGACTTCCTGTGGCTCATGAATCGTTTCCTGTCTTTGTGTCGGAACTCATTAAACCAAACAGCTGATAAAAACATCACAATAATCCACAGCACTCCAGTCCATCAGTTAACATCTGGAGAAGACAAAAGCTGAAACAAATCCAGCATTAAGACCTTTTTAACTCAAATACATAGAGTCCATAATCCATAATAACTCTTCCTCCAGTGAAAAAGTGTTACTGACAGTAATATTACTGACAGAGAATCTGTTCCTGTCTCACCAAACCTGTCATGAACAAGTCCAGCTCATATTTCACATAAAGTAATAAGGAATCATATTGCATTTAAAGGAAATGAAGCCTGTTTGGGAACATTAAGAGTTTCACATCTTTCCACCGTAACAGACAACAAAGATAAATATTACAGATTCATCCAGATATACAGTGTTGTTTTAACCTTATTTAATTCCTTTTATAGTTTTGAATTAGATTTTATTTTTATATTTTATATTTTCAGTTTTTAATTTTAATTCTGTTTCCGTTTTAGTGATTTATGTGCTTTATGTTAATTTTTTATTTTATTTATTATTATTATTTTTATTTTTACATTTATTTATTATTATTAATATATATTTATTTTCTTTTATTTAACTTTTTAGTTTAGTATGTTAGTGCTTCAACTTAAACGCTTTTATTTCATTGTTGTTTTCATCTTATATTTTATATTATTATTTTATTTACAGTTTTTTAATTCAATTACCAAAAAATGTTTTATAGTTTTTTATTATTTTACTTCATAAATAATAATTCATAATTTTAATGTTTTTAACTTAATAAAATAATATATAAATGAATAATACAAATTTAATTATTTAACAATGTTTTTTCATCTAAAATGTAGTATATTTTTATTTAATTTCTATTTTAATTTCCATTAATGAAAACAAATTAAATAGTTTGTAGTTTTTAGATTATAATCATCAATAACTGGATTATATCTATTCACACAGGTTCAAAGGTCACACCCTGAATTATTTAAAAATGTCTTTTAAGATCTGGACACCATACTTGTAATGCCAGCATCCAGGTTGTTAAATAGACAATAATTTATACATTCATTCATACTGCATAACTAAATAATAAACAATAAGCGCACAGATTTTGGCTTCATTTCAGTATTAATAACATTGCTTAATTATTATTATTATTTTTCCTAAAAGAAATATTGACAAAAGTTTATTAATATTATATTATTATAAAAATTTAAATAAATAAATACAACTTGTTCATTGTGATGAATACTGTAAAAATTCAAAAAAGTGCAAAATGTATTTTAAATATCTATATTTTACTTTAACATATATTCTTCCCTTTTGATTTTAGGATGCATCATGACCTGGACGTGTTGTAGTGCAATTCGTCCGTTTGCATTTCTGTTTGCATAAAGCCTGGCACACTTGTCGGTGTTAATTCAGTGAGTTTGACGGGCCGCTGACAGATACATTAGTTCTGGGTGAACCGCAGTAAAGACTCTGACAGAACAAACCCTCATGAACCCTGAACACAGTGAGCGCCGTCGTCTCATCCAAACACTCGCTCGACGGCAGCTGCTTTTCCCATCAGCATCAGCTCTGCTTTGGCTAATAAGGCTGTTTGGGAATAAGTCGTATAAAGTGTTGTCCAGCGTGCTTCTCATTAGCTGCAGACTTCAGTGTCTTGGCAGGAGAAAACACACGGTTAGAAAACACACGGCTTGGTTGTATTTTTATCCTCGGCCTCTGTGTTTCGCATTAGTGCCGCTCTTGAAGTCGAGTCTCGAATGCACAAAGGCCCCTGCGCACCGCGCGCCTCCTCTAAACATACAAAATTAAACTAAAATGACTAATTTTTCATTCTGGGAGACTGACAGGAGTGCGAGGGGAATCTGTGTCGGGCCATAAACAAACCGAAGTCAGAGAAAAATGGCATTTCTAACTGATTTACTTCCATAACAGGACTAATTATAGTGATAAAGGATCATTACTGAGAAAAAAATAGAGTTCAGGGCTTGATTTTATTCATCAGGAATCGTTTGGATTAATTTATATACGTATATTTTGGAAAAGTGGTTACTTACCAGTATGGAGTCATTGGCCATTGCCTTTTCTAAACAAACAAATGACATTATTTTATTATTTACTTCACAATAAATGTTTCCATCATTTCACAATATATATATAATAGTACCAGCAGTTATTTTTATCTATTATCAATATCTTTTGTAGTCCCAACACATAAATTAACGCCTAAAAAAAACTTGTACTTGTTAAATATGATATGAATAATATCCGTACTCTATTTATTTTAACCATCCATTATCCTTTAACTGAAATAAACTATAATATAAATTTTTTTAAAAACTAGGCTTTTTGCGAAGGCAGCATTCCACATTTTAATTTAGTTTAAACATGTATAAAATAACAAAACAAATTAACAAACTTGAATTAAAAACTATAATGGGATGGATGGATGATGGATGCGCACGGATCCCCGGATGAATGACGATGATGCACGGATACACCGGATGATGCACGGATACACGGATGGCTGGCGGATGGTGCACGGAATACCCGTATGGATGGATGAAATGCCAGGATGGATTGGACATATGGATTCACGGATAACGATGGCATATGGATGGATGCAAACGGATGGATGGATGGCACTTATATACGGATGGTAGGATGGATGCACGGATACACGGATGGATGGATGTATGTTATTCACGATACAACTATGCTGGATTGATGATGCACGATACACTGATGGATGGATGGATACACAGATGGATGGATGGATGGATGGATGCACAGATACACGGATGGATGGATGGATGCATGGATGCCCGTGATACACTGATGGATGGATGGATGGATGCACGATACACGGATGGATGGATGATTCACGATACACGGATTGATGTATGCGATGGATGATGCCCGGATACACGGATGGAGGGATGGATGCCGGATACACGATGTTGGATGGATGGATGGATAGACGGATGCACGGATACACGGATGGATGCACAGATACACGGATGGATGGATGGATGGACGCATGGATACACGGATGGATGGATGGATGCACAGATACACGGATGGATGGACGCATGGATACACTGATGGATGGATGCCCGGATACACGGATGGGATGGATGGATGACGGATTCACTGTACCACGGATGATGGATGGATGCACGGATACAGTATGGATGGATGCACGGATACACAACACGGATGGATGATGGATGCACGATACACAGATGATGATGCACGATACACGGAATGGATGGATGGATGGATGGATAATGGATGCCGATAACACGGATGGATGGACGGATGCACAATACACGTATGGATGGATTGATGGATTGCATGGATACACGGATTAGGTTGATGGATGCCGATACACGATGATGGATGGATCATGCATGGATACACGATGGAGGGATGGATACATGTATACCGGATGTATGGATGGATGGATGCACACCGCTACAACGGATGCTGGATGATGCAGGATACATGGATGGATGGATGATTGCACGGATACACGGATGGATGGATGCACGGATACACGGATGGATGGATGGATGGATGGATGGATGCACATACACGATTGATTGATGATGGATGCACGATACACGGACGGATTGATGGATACATGGATGGATGGATGGATGGATGGATGGAGGGATGGATGGATGGATTGGATGATTGACCGGATTGATCAGGATACAACGGATGGATGGATGGATGGATACACAGATGGATGGATGGATGGATGGATGCACGGATACACTGATGGATGGTTGGATGGATGGATGGATGGACGGATACACGGATGGATGGATGGATGCACAGGATTATCCTGAGGATGGATGCACTATAACGGATGGATGGATGGCTGGATGCACGGATCATGGATGATGGATGGATGGATTCACGGATCCAACGGATGGATGGATGATGGATGGATTGATTGATGCACGGATACACCGGATTGGATGGATGGTGCACAGATATGTGCCTCCATCTGGATGCACAGATAAAACATCAGCATGGCGCCGCAAATGGCAGCAAGGATGCTGAGCTCCGCAATTCTTCTATTGTTTTTGTTTTGTTTGTTCTGTGTTTTGTCATTCTTCTTCTATAAGTTTTACCAGATATGAACTCCTTAACATTAAGCAACACATCCCAGACAATTTTTTTCCGGTTTTTGATTATTCGGACTTTTTGTTGGACATTCTAGTCGGAGGTACAGTGGTGTTGTTCAAACACGGGTGCAGACGCAGAAGAGGGAAACGCGCCGGCACCCTGGTTAAGCTCCGCACGCGCGGTTTTCGAGCTGTGCTCCCAAGCATTCATCTCGTGAATGTCTGTTCCCTTCCTAACAAAACGGATGAACTACTTCTTCTCACCCGCACCAACAAGGATTTTTTTCAACTCTGCTGCACTGTGCTTCACTGAAACCTGGCTGAGTGAAGCCATTCCGGACAACGCGCTTCATCTGCCGGGCTACCAGCTGTTCAGAGCGGATCGCATCGCGGAGTTAACGGGGAAAACTAGAGGTGGTGGATTGTGTTTCTACATCAACGAAAGTTGGTGTTCAGATGTAACAACGCTGAAAAAGGTATGCTGTCCTAATTTAGAGGCACTCATCATAAACTGTAAACCGTTCTACTCGCCGCGGGAGTTTTCCTCTTTCATTCTTGTGAATGTGTACGTGCCTCCGGACGCGTGCGTGAGCGCCGCGATGCAACAGCTGGCCGAACAAATAACTGAAATGGAGCAAAGGTACCCAGACTCTATTTTAATCATTCTTGGAGATTTTAACAAATCAAATCTCTCCCGTGAACTGCCAAAATACAAGCAGCACATTACGTGTCCCACCAGAGACAGCACTATTTTGGATCACTGTTACACAGCAATAAAGGATGCATATCACTCTGTCCCACGAGCAGCTTTGGGGCTCTCTGATCACTGTTTAGTTCATCTAATACCGACCTACAGGCAGAAACTGAAATCAGCTAAACCTGTATTAAGGACTGTAAAAAGATGGACTAATGAAGCAGAGCAGGATTTACAAGCTTGTTTTGACCTCACTGATTGGAGCGTCTTTGAAGCTGCTGCCACCGATCTGGATGAGCTCACAGAGACTGTAACTTCATATATCAGTTTCTGTGAAGATATGTGCATTCCTACCAGGACATTCTTATCATTTAATAATGATAAACCGTGGTTTACTGGAAAATTCAAACAGCTTCGTCACGCCAAAGAGAATGCTTACAGAAGTGGGGATAAAATCTTGTATAACCAGGCCAGGAACAGACTAACAAAGGAGATCAGAGTGGCTAAAAAACTACTCTGAAAAGCTGAGAAAAGAGCTTTCAGCCAATGATCCGGCGTAAGTATGGACTGGTCTGAGGAACATCACTTTGTACAAGACACCATCCCCACAGTCTGTGGAGAATCAACAATTGGCTGATGATCTGAATGTGTTTTACAGCAGATTTGGAAAGGATCGTCTACCACCCCCCATCCCCTCTGATCTGCACTTCACACCTTCACCTGCCACCCCTGCAACCCCCCTCCCTCCCTCCCCCCCCATTCAACCTGTGCTTAAGGTCTGTGTAGAGGACGTGAACCGGGTTTTCAGGAAGCAGAAATCTAGAAAAGCTTATGGCCCAGATGGTGTTTCACCTGCCTGTTTAAAAGTCTGTGCTGACCAACTGGCCCCCATCTTCACACAGATCTTCAACAGATCATTGGAGCTGTGTGAAGTTCCCTGCTGCTTTAAACGCTCCACCATCATTCCGGTCCCCAAAAAGCCCAAAATCACTGGACTTAACGACTACAGACCTGTCGCTCTCACATCTGTGGGCATGAAGTCACTTGAGAGACTGGTCCTGGGCCTACCTGAAGGACATCACTGGACCCTTGCTAGATCCTCTTCAGTTTGCAAACATGTCTGTGGATGATGCAGTCAACATGGTACTGCATTACATCCTGCAACACCTCGACAGACCTGGGAATTACTCAAGGATCCTATTTGTGGACTTCAGTTCGGCCTTCAATACCATCATGCCTGACCTTCTCTCAGACAAACTCACCCAGCTCTCCGTGCCCACCTCCATCTGTCAGTGGATCAACAGCTTCCTGGCAGACTGGCAGCAGCTAGTGAGGCTGGGCAAACGCACATCCAGGACTATCACCATCAGCACCGGCGCCCCCCAGGGATGTGTACTCTCCTCACTGCTCTTCTCTCTCTACACGAATGATTGCACCTCTAAAGACCCCTCTGTCAAGTTCTTGAAGTTTGCAGACGACACCACAGTCATCGGCCTCATTTAGGACGGTGACGATTCTGCTTACAGACAGGAGGTTAAAGAGCTGGCTGTCTGGTGCAGTCTTAACAACCTGGAGCTTAACACGCTCAAAACTGTGGAGATGATCGTGGACTTCAGGAGAAACCCCCCTGCACTCCCCCCACTCACCATCATGACAGCACTGTGACTGCAGTGGAGTCATTCATGTTCCTGGGCACCACAATCTCTCAGGAGCTGAAGTGGGACACTCACATCGACTCCATTATTAAAAAGGCCCAACAAAGGTTGTACTTCCATTGCCAACTGAGGAAATTCAACTTGCCACAGGAGCTGCTTAAACAGTTCTACTATGCTATCATTGAGTCTGTCCTGTGTTCAACCATAACTCTCTGGTTTGGTTCAGCTACAAAATCAAACATCAGAAGACCACAGAGAATGGTTCGGACTGCTGAAAAGATTATTGGTGCCCCCCTGCCTACCCTCCAAGAACTGTATATATCCAGAGTGAGGAAAAAGGCTCAGAAAATCACCTTGGACCCCTCACACCCAACCCACTCTCTCTTCGAACTGTTGCCTCCTGGTCGGCGCTACAGAGCACTGACCACCAAAACAGCCAGGCACAAGAACAGTTTTTTCCCACAGACTATACTCAGTCTTAACAATTAATCTTTCATAATTATACATCGTCCATTACAACTAACATAGTATATTTATATTTATATTAAACTGCACACTTTGTAAATAACATATCTGCACACTAATAAACATATCTGTACATTTATCTAAACAATTACATTTTTACCTATACTTCTATTTCTGTATATACTACATTATTAAATTTTTCTAATTTTTCTTTTTTATTATATTAGTGTTATATTACATCCCTACTGTGTTATTCCTATGTATGTCTACACTATAATGTATGTCTGCACTATGTTTGTACTTTCTTCTGCACTGGAAGCTCTTGTCGTTAAGTCAAATTCCTTGTGTGTGTAAACTTACTTGGTAATAAAGCTCTTCTGATTCTGATTCGATTCTGATTCTGCTACAGCGGAAGGAGGGATGGATGGATGCACAACTATACACTGATGGATGGCTGGATGGGATGCAACGTATCACATGGATGGATGGTGCACGTATACACGCAGGATGGATTGATGGATGGAGGCCGGATACACGATGGATGGATGGATGGATGCATGGAGACAACGGATGTGGATGGATGCACGGATACACTGATGGATGGTTGGATGGATGGATGGATGCACGGATACACGGATGGATGGACGGATGCACGGATGGATGGATGGATGCACAGATACACGGATGGATGGATGGATGCATGGATGGATGGATGCATGTATGCACGATGCACGGATGGATGGATGGACGGAGGCACAGATACACGGATGGATGGATGGTGGATGCACGTATACACGGGAAACACGGATGAGGATTGATGCACGGATCTGATGGCTGATTGGATGCACCTACACGGATGGATGGATGGATGGATGCACGGATACATGGATGGATGGATGGATGGATGGATGGATGATGGAGGATGGATGATGGATGGATGATGGTTGATGGATGGATGGATGGATGGATGCACGGATACACTGATGGATGGTTGGATGGATGGATGGATGCACGGATACACGGATGGATGGACGGATGCACGGATGGATGGATGGATGCACGGATACACGGATGGATGATGGATGCACGGATACACGGATGGATGATGGATGCACGGATACACGGATGGATGATGGATGCACGGATACACGGATGGATGATGGATGCACGGATACACGGATGGATGATGGATGCACGGATACACGGATGGATGATGGATGCACGGATACACGGATGGATGATGGATGCACGGATACACGGATGGATGATGGATGCACGGATACACGGATGGATGATGGATGCACGGATACACGGATGGATGATGGATGCACGGATACACGGATGGATGATGGATGCACGGATACACGGATGGATGATGGATGCACGGATACACGGATGGATGATGGATGGATGCACGGATGGATGGATGGATGCACGGATGCACGGATGGATGGATGGATGGATGGATGCACGGATACACGGATGGATGATGGATGCACGGATACACGGATGGATGGATGGATGCAAGGATACATGGATGGATGGATGGATGCACGTAATTGAACGGATGTCTGGTGGCTGGATGTCATGCATACACGGATGGATGATGGAATGCACGGATACACTGATGTATGGATGGATCATGCAAGGATACGGAACTGATGTATGGATGCACGATACACGGATTGCCGGATTGGATGGATGCACCCTGGATACACTGATGGATAAATGCATGGATACACGGATGGATGGATGGATGCACAGATACACGGATGGATGGATGGATGCACGGATACATGGATGGATGGATGGCTGCAAACGGTATTCACGGATGGATGATGCACGGATGGAGATGGATGGCACGTGATACAACGTATGGCTGTGGACGATACACTGACGGACGGATGGATGGATGAGATTGAGACGGGTAGATGTGCTCCCCCATATTACATGCAGTGATTCATACAGTAACACTTCGTCTAATCCACTGAGAATCATGGTAATATGGATATTTATGAGAAAAGCAGAGAATATCCCTAATCTGGGGACGGAAGAACAGTGTGAAGGACAAAACTAGAGAACTGTGTGGAGATGATGTGGAGATAAAGCACTGGCTTTAGTGCTGTGTTTCACAGCTCATTAGTGGCCACGCGGCTCCTGTGGGATGGGGCTCTGCGGCATGTGATCTTTGATAACGCGTCACACTCAATCACACGAATCAACAGTAGCACTCGAGAGAACAGCGGCCATGAGCTGGAAACACAAACCTGTCCTGGAACACAGCGATTACACTGATCACACACACACACACACACACAATCCGCTTACTTCCAAAAAACACAGCGTGTCTTTAAACAGCATACTTGGACTAATTCTGCAGTCTACATCATGCATACTGTGCACAATATGTGTCTATAAAGTGTGTATAATATACAACAGAGCAGACGCCACACAATACTGCTTCCCACACTGCAGTGCAATCGAATTAAACTTCCATTCCTACAGTGGGAACCAAAATAATTAACTTTTAAAATTATTATTTTTTTTTTTTAAGTGGGTAGTTCATTGGTAGGTCCATTCAATTCATTCATTCATTTCTTGTTTTAATTTTTTATTCAAGGAACATTATCCTCTCATTTGTTCAATTGCAAAAAACAATGATATTTGTCAAATTATATTAGCTTTATATTTTAAATGAAATAAAAAATCTGGTAGTTCTATTGGTATGCTATTTATTCATTTATTTCCAGTTAATTATTTACTAAACTTTATTATTTAGTTTATTTATTATTAAGGTTAACATTAACTCTAAATTATCATCATACATCTGCAAAAATAAACAATCTCTACTCAAGTTTTGAAAAATGTAGCATGATGAAAAAACAAAATCATTGTTATAATTGTTATAACATCCAAAATAATTCTTCATAACAACAATATGACATATATAAACTATATAACATTCTACGAGTAGTTCTATTGGTATGTTATATATTTATCTTTTTTTATAATTTATTTTTTATTATACATTTGATCAATTGCAAAAAACATAATTATTATTTAATACATTTTAAATAATTAAGTCTGTATAATCCATAATTCAAGTAAAGAAAAAAAGAGAGAAAAAAATCTACAATAGAAATAAATAAACAACAGGTGCCATTGCTTTGGTTTGCAACAGCATGTCACTATTATTTCTGCAGTATTTAGTATGCATACTATTTATCCAATTATTATTAAAGGGATTTTTAACAACTCTTTCTTAAGCCATTATTTAATTGGACTGAAAACACTTTTACACAAAAATCAATTAAAATGCCTAGCTTCTGCATTGGAAGATGATAAGCGAATGCAATATAAACAATAACAGACAGTATACAGTACATACTGAGCGAAACTGAGTAAGAACACCAGCTGCACAACATTAATATTCATGATGGATTTTTTATTCATAAAACAGAAGAGCGGAGGGAGGAGGAGGTTTGCATTACTTGTAATTATTTCCGCAGGCTAAAGGAAACTTTAATTACAGAGCGGCATAATGATCCTTGCTGAGAATCCAACATCAACACGGATTTACATGCGGGAACTAAAAACAGTCACTTCAGCGTTATCTTTGCTCAGTATGCATACTATACACCGCAGAAAGTCTAGTACAGAAGTAAGCTGAACATAGAAACCCCAAATGAAGAAACCCAACGATTAATCGCATCCAAAATAAAAAAAATTGTTTACATATAGTATATGTGGTGTGCTGTGTATATTTATTATGTATACTGTATATAAATACACACACACACACACACGCATGTATATTTAAGAAAAATATGTTATGTTTATATATTAACTATATTTATATATCATATAAATTATGTGAATCTACTATCCACGTAAATATGTCAAAATGAATGCTGTATGTGTGTTATTTCATATATACATAATAAATATTAGGTTCGGTATGTGCTATGTTTAGGCAAAAACTGTACTGTCAAATAAAAATAAAGAAAATGAGAATAATCTATCTAACTACAAGCAATCGCACATATAAATACAATAGAGTAAAACTACAAGTAAAATAAACAGTGATTTTCAGTTTTTTTAGGAAGGTCTAACATTAGTTTTAGTTACAGAAATTGAATAAAGTAATCAAATGTAAACTAACATTGCATATTTGACTGTATAAAATAAAGATTAATCCTTATTAAAGTTACAAAAATGATTCAATCAAGAGCAGTGAGTGATTTCTTTGTTGTTGCTGTTTGGTTAATATTACTGTGTCTTTGACGTTTTTGTGTGCGGAGCCTATTCCTGGTTGCAGAAACTACCGTTTTTTACATAGCAGTCTATTAAGCCATTGGAAAAAAATTAATTTGATTTTATATTTCAAAATTCTGACTTTTTTCTTTAAATTCCGAGATTATATCTGGTAATTCTGGTAAGAAAAATCAACTAGTCATTCTCTCTTTTGAGTTTATATCCCACACTTCTGGCTTTTTTCCCTCTGAATTGACAAACTCGCAATTGTTGAGGTAAACAGTCAGAAAAAAAGTCAGAATAGTGAAATAAAATAGTTCAATGTTATGAACTGCGGTCCTAGCGCGTGCCGAACCATGTGTGGTTTTTAACCGTGAACCGTTACACCCCTAATAAACATTTACAGTACACACACATATATTATGTAAAAAAAAAAAAAAAAAAAAAAAACTTTTATTTTGGATACGATTAATCGTTGCCCAGCACTTGGATTTAAAATCTGTGCAACTAAATGAATATGAGTGATGAAGCCGCCATCATCAGCTTATTTTTGTATCACTGAGATACTACTATAATTTGTATTAATGTTTTGAATTAGTTTTTATTTTTATATACTGAAAAAAAATAGTATTGACAATTTCAATCATGACATCTAGTCCATTTTGTAAACTGTTTGGATGGATGGATGGATGGATGGATTCACGGATACACGGTTGTATGGCATGGATGGATGCACGGATACACGGATACACGGATGGATGGATGGATGGATCCACGGATACACGGATGGATGGATGGATGGATGGATGGTGCACGATGGATGGATGGATGGATTATGGATACACTTGGATGGCATTGTATGTGGATTGATACACTGATGGCCTGGATGGATGGATGTATGGATGCACGGATACCCTTATGGATGTATGGATGGATGGATGGATACCACAGCATGATGGATGGATGTATGTATGGATGGATGGATGGATGGATGGATGCACGGATACACGGATGGATGATGGATGCACGGATACACGGATGGATGATGGATGCACGGATACACGGATGGATGATGGATGGATGCACGGATGGATGGATGGATGGATGGATGCACGGATACACGGATGGATGATGGATGCACGGATACACGGATGGATGATGGATGCACGGATACACGGATGGATGATGGATGCACGGATACACGGATGGATGTATGGATGGATGGATGCACGGATACACGGATGGATGGTGGATGATGCACGGATACAACGGATGGATGGATGGAATGACGATACACGGATGTATGGATGCACGGATACCGGAGGATGGATGGAGCAAGGATACACGGATGATGGATGGATGGATGGATGGATGCACGGATACACGGATGGATGATGGATGCACGGATACACGGATGGATGGATGCACGGATACACGGATACACGGATGGATGGATGGATGCAAGGATACATGGATGGATGGATGGATGCACGGATACACGGATGGATGGATGAATGGATGTGACACGGATACACGGATAGGATTATGGATGCACGGATACACGATGGATGGGTGGATGGATGCAGCACGGATACAACGTATGGATGGATGGATGCAAGGATACACGATGGATGGATGGATTGCACAGATACACGGATGGATGGATGATCACGGTACGGATGGATGGATGGATTATTAAAAATACAATGTAATACTATGAGTTTCTAAGTTGTAAATAAAACAAAAGATTATTGGAGTACATTTTACAATATTTAAGTACTATTTCAGTTTTTCTACTTAAAATGTCATGTTTGTTTTAATGTTATTTGCCTTTTATTTGTAATTATTTGTGAAATTTATGAGTGAAAATTGTTTCTACACCAACTTATTTTCAGTTTCATTTAGATACTTCTATAGTTTTTATTAATATTTTGAATATTTAATGTTTTCCCCAAATGTTCCAAGAAAATACTTTTCGAAAATTTTTACTTCAAAATTTCGTTTAAATGTACTAGCAATTTCTGAGTTAAATTAGTTTCTGCACCATTTTTTTATTGTATAGTTCTTATTCATTTTTACATTACCTTTAGTTTTAGTTAAGTTAAAGTAAATAAAAAGCAGAGCCTTAGCAACTAGCTGAACAATTTTTTCATTTATTTGTATTCATTTTATTTCAGTTAGTTTATGTAAAGTAACAAGTAAAGTTTTTAATGGATTTAGTTTTAATGAACTTTAATAGCGTTGGCTTCAACCACTGCATCCGTCAAAAAAGATTCCAGAAACATTTTTCCAATCTATTTGTGTTTTCTTTGGTTAAGAGATGATTACAGGGTCAGATGTACCACAGAAAGCAGTTGATGAAGTGTTCTGGCAAAGTATTTCATACACTAATCAGATAATTACACCTAATCTCTATTCAGATTTCCCCAAAAATATTTAGAATCTGAATCAGACAGGAACTCGTACTTATCCTTTATATCCTTATAAGACTTATTTCTTTCTAGTTTGAGTCAGAAACTACACGACCGAGGAGAAATGCCTGGAGTTAACAGGCTGTAATTTAATATCTTTGTGGTTTTTATTTTCCGGAAAGGGGTTTCCAGGCTGGAAAATGCAACGGCACGTCCGTTTATAACACACATCAGTCCTACTGTTTACATGAGAGCAGATCGTCTGAATGCATGGCTGAACATGAAGCATGTATTCTCTTGACGCACCTTCATGTCAAACGCATGCTTCTACATTTAAAGTCTCTGGTTACAAACAAACGTTCAGAAATTGCACAGCAAAAGAGCCAGAAGAGTCACAAGAGTCCGGCATCATCATAGTGGTTGTGGACAAGCATCGGCATATAATGCATCTCAGCAAACACGCCTCTAACATTATTAACTAAAAACAATAGGTTTTGAGTAGCCTGATTAAAAAACAACAACTGTACAAGCATGGGAAAACTCACTTCTGAACATACAAGTCAAGAAGATGTTTGAAAAAAGTTGTCAAATAAAATAAAATAATAGTTTATATTACTTTCGGTTTCTTCATGCACACTGTGCAAAAAAACACAACACAAAAAAGCCTAAATTAAGAATTTTTGTATTTTAATTGCATATAAAATTTCCATGCTTTTTGATCAGACTTTTACTAAACTTATCTATTTATATTGCAATGCAATTTGTCATCATACCAAATGAACTGGTCCGACCTTCTGTATAATACTAATACACACTGTATTTTACAACCTAACCAGGTTTGTATAATTATCATAAATAGATCCAATTGTTTTTTATGTATTTTCACTACTGATATTGTTACCCTCAATTTAACCAGCTTCTACTTTTTAAGTATGTAATGTTTTAAGCATTAACAGATTTATCTTATTCCTAAGCAATTTGAATAACTGCATAATGACTATTAATAAATTAAATAGATGCAAATAGTTTTAATAATTATAATATATATTAGGTGAAGTAGTGCAAAAATCTGACCGTATCATTTCTTATGACTGAACAAATATGCATCACATTAAGTTTTCTTAGTCTATTAATTTTAAACACGGTGTAATAAATTATGTCTGGACATTTTATATGAAATTCAAATAAAAAAATACAATTTTTTGAACATTCATTGGGCCAAAATAGTTTACATTTTTACATTTTAAATTTTAAATTTAAAAGCAATGCCTCAAGTTATTCTAGTCACTAAAACTTAAACCATAAAACCTTTACTTGAATAAAATAAACTAACATAAAATAAAAAATAATTTAGCTAGTTCCCCAAGGCAACATTTTTTATTTAATTGCACTTAATTGTTTAACTTAATGTACTAAAATTATATTACATATATCAGAATAAACTAATAAAAAAATTAATAACAATTAGATTTAAAAAATATTTAAAATTACACAAATGAATAAAACTTTAAAATTAAAACGGAAAATATAAAATAAAACTAATTCAAAATATTAATAACAACTAAAATAGTATAGGTCAAATTGAGTGCATTGCATTGTTCGATACAGTATAAGTCACCTGGGTATTTCATGCAAACAGACAATTTGCATATTATGCACAGTATGCATAACAGAAATAGTTAAAGTAGTATTCTAGTATGCTATGCTGAACACAGTGGAAGCAGCACGTGACACGAGCGCTGAGCTTCACCGAAGCCCAGATATGAATCATGTGCAGGAGTTTTCAGTATTACAAAGATTAATTTCACATTTCCTGCCCACACTCTTGTTCAGCAAGTCAGCACCCGCTGCGAAACACTTCAGATCTGGGCTGATCTGGGCTGATCTGGGCTGGTTCAGACAGTGTATTCTGGTCTGAGTGCATGCGACACACACTTACAGGTTGAGTTGAGCTCTGTTCTCGTGACCGATGCGGCACGCATCCGTCTCACACGTCAGCTGCAGAAATCAAGCACAAACAGGAATGCAACACATCAGATTCACACACTTCTGTGAGACTCAATACGTTCAAACACACACCATTACTTCAAATCTGTTACAGACACTCTTAAAAATAAAGGTTTGAGAAGGCTTTTTCCATTTTGGGATGCTTTCAGTTTCAGTTCATAAAATTGCCATGACTTCTCCAAGTTTTTACTCATTTACATGACTTTTTTAGACCTGGAAATCTCCATTTTTAAATGCATCGAAATTTCCAGGTTTTAATTCATTCATGCATTTATAAATTAACATTAGCCAAGATGGAAAAGGAATAGTTCACTCAAAAATGAAAACTTGCTGAAAATGTACTTACCCTCAGGCTTTTTTTCTTATTACTGGAAATCAGAGTTTTAAAATGCATTGAAATTTCAAGGTTTTCCATGAACATGGAATTAATCGAAATAATTAGAGCCATATAGATCCTGATGTTTTCCAGTCATTTTGATCCGGAGAGGATTTTCTTTTGCTAAAAATGCTAGTTAATGTCATCGCACTGGACCCAAAAATGCTTTTTTCCAACCTTGTTACACTCAAAAGTGACCGGCCTGCAAAAAAATTGCATATAAATCTCTAATTATGCTTTATTATTACTAAATCTTGGATTCGATCTTTTTGTCAACTTGTTTTTTTTATTTAGCACAGGTTTTGTATTTCTTTTTAAACCAGATCTGAGCTCACGCACCTCAGTTTTTGAGTGAACATTGTCAAAAATGTACACAAATCATGCTTTTTTCACTAAAAAACTGAGGTGCATGAACTCAGATCAACGTGCACTACAATCAATCAGCTCCAAAAAGAAGCACAAAACCTGTGCTAACTGAAAGAAAACGAGGTGACAAAAAGATTGAAGCCAAGATTTGCTGATAATATAGCATAATGAGAGATTTATAAGCAATGTATAATTCCGGTTGTTTTTGATCAGGAACACCAAATAGGTAATGGATTTTCAGCACAGCACAAGTTAAACTTCTTAAACTCTTTTTTATGAATTATGTACCCAGTTGAATTTACAATTGTGTTTAAACAGCCGCATTCTTACCAAAGTGACTTTTTTAGTGCCCTTACCCACCAAAAAAGTTAAAATTCTGTTATTATATCACCCATGTGTCGTTCCAAACCTGTTTGACTTTCAACACAAAAGGAAAATTTTCAAGCCGCTCTTCAGCATAAAACAACATTTTATAGTGACTACAACTTAAAAAAGAAAGAAAAAACACATTTATGATGCTTTGTGACTGTAATCTTCCCCTCAAATCTCATTTGTGATGCTGCATTTATGTGAGAATCTATGATCTCAAACCTGGTGTGTCATTTTTGAATGAGCGAATGAGATTTCAAAGCTTCGGTTGAGTCTATTTCAGTCAATAACACATTAATAGCAGCATACGGCTTTGATACAGCGTGATGATGACAGCCGTATCACAGGCTACTCAATGAACTGTCTGATAGAATGATGGCAGAAGTGACAGTATTTACTCCTGAGAGTCTCTCAGCAGCCAGAGAGCAGGACCAGACCTGATCAACCCAACAGACTTGAGAGGAGCTCAACACTTCAGAGGACAATGATCATTTAAGGTCTGTTTGAAGAACACAAATAACCTGCAGCCATATGCGGTATACAGTCTGCCCTGAATTACATAACCAAACACCTCACGAGTCACGGGAACACTTGACAATAATGTTAGATACAGCAAGTTAACATTTAAGCTTGCATTTAAAAGTTTTACTTAATGTCAATTCATTCATGCATTATGAAGGATCATGAGCTAACAATGAACAATAGTGCATTTATGAATTAATTTAAGGAAATAGTTCACGCAAAATGAAAAGAGTTGCTGAGAATGTGCTCACCCTCAGGCCATTCAATATCAGGATGAGTTTGTTTCTTCATCAGAACTGATTTGGAGAAATGTAGCATTGCATCCGTGTCTCAGCAATGGATGCTCTGCAGTGTATGGGTGCCGTCAGAATGAGAGTCCACACAACTGATAAAAACATCACAATACTTCCACAGCACTCCAGTCCATCAGTTAACATCTGGAGAAGACAAAAGCTGAAACAAATCCAGCATTAAGACGTTTTTAACTAAAATACATAGAGTCTATAATCCATAATAAAGCATCCTCCTGTGAAAAAGTGTTCTGGTGTGAATCAGGAGAGAAATCTGCAGCGTTTAAACAGCTCTAAACTAATGTGACCCTGGAGTACAAAATCAGTCTTAAGTGTCAATTTTCCGAAATTGAGATTTATACATAATCTGAAACATTGATGTATGGTTTGTTAGGATCGTCCAATATTTTGGCCGAGATACAACTATTTGAATATCTGAAATTTAAGGGTGCAAAAAATCTGATTATTGAGAAAATC
This sequence comes from Sinocyclocheilus anophthalmus, assembly GCA_018155175.1. NCBI lineage: Eukaryota > Metazoa > Chordata > Actinopteri > Cypriniformes > Cyprinidae > Sinocyclocheilus > Sinocyclocheilus anophthalmus. The sequence continues at coordinate 93,793 of JADLZN010008215.1, read as the reverse complement.
ACCTTTAAAGTTGGTCCAAATGAAGTTCTTAGCAATGCACATTACTAATCAAACATTAAGTTTTGATATATTTAAAGTAGGAATTTAACAAAATATCTTCATGGAACATGATCTCTACTTAATATCCTAATATTTTTGGCATAAAAAGAGAATGATAATTGTGACCCATACAATGTATTGCTGGCTATTGCTACAAATATACCCCAGCGACTTAACACTGCTTTTGTGCTGCAGGGACACAAAATAGTGGTGGATTTTGATGTGAGAATACAACAGGGGATGGACTTTTTCACTGAGGAAGCGTTATGATGGATTAATGCTGGATTAGTTTCAGTTTTTGTCTTCTCCAGATGTTAACTGATGGACTGGAGTGCTGTGGATTACTTGTGGATTATTGTGATGTTTTTATCAGCTGTTTGGACTCTCATTCGGACGGCACCCATTCACTGCAGAGCATCCATGGGCAGAGACACTGATGTAATTAACCATTTCTCCAAATCTGATGAAGAAACAAACTCATCATAATCTTGGATGGCCTGAGGGTGAGACATTTTCAGCAAATTCAAATTTTTGGGTGAACTATTCCTTTATTGAATGTATTATAAAACATTGTTAGTTCATGATACCCAATGCATTAGGTAGGTGTTACTGAAGTTACTGAAAACACTTTTTAAAAATCTGCTTCAATCTGACAAATATCATTAAATAATAATAATAATTAGAAACATAAGCAGGCCTTATAGCAAAGCAAAGGGACAGCATTAAGAAAATGAATTAAAAACTATTAAATTAAAAAATAAACAATCAGCCATCAAAACAAACTCACTTGCCATTACAAAAGAACATTTTGTACAAATGTGAAGTTTATTCTTTAAAGAAGTGAATAATATATAAACTATTGTCTATAAATATAAAGGGTTTTTGATAGTATCACAAGCAGAAGTATGAGAAAGAAGAAAATAACAGATGTCACCGGTATAGAAAACTGTAATACAGGCTTCAATGCTAGTGTGATTAACTACATCTCCGATCCATGCAAACGCATCTCACAAGAACAGGAGTTTAAGAGCAGGCCTCTATCTACCAGTGCTTTCTGTAATCACCTTTAACAGAGATTCCTTTGCGAAAACAAAAACATTCATTTGCATGAGATAATCACCATAAACAATCAAGACTCAACATTATTTGATGTTCAGTAAAGGACATTTTTTTAAAAAAGCACATAATGACACAACAAACCCTGAAGAATTATGAACAGGATGATGTTAATTACGCTTACGTAGTGCTTGAGCGATGTGGGGGTTTTAATAGATGATGTTGATACCGATAACCAGAGCGCATACTAATATGCAACCGATACAACTTAAAAATCAGTTAAAAATATCTGAAAACAAATTGCATTATCCATTAACAGACCTGCTGGTAGATTTTGGAAATGATACACAAGACAAGTTGACATGATTATCGCTGATCATCTCAAAAGGGCAAAATATCGGCCGATATATCGGTTTACCGCAACACAAAACTCTGCATCCCAATTTTCACATCATGTTCGTGGATTAGTTACGTTACTAACATGGGCATTAAACTATTTGAGCGATGTGGGGTTTTTAATAGCTGATGTTAATACTGATAACCAGAGTGCAGACTGATATACAACCGATATTACTTAATAATCAATAAAATGATCTGAAAACAAATTTCATTATTGATCAAGATGCCTGCTGGTAGATTTTGGAAAGGATACACAGGATGAGCATTCGTGATTATCGCTGCTGATCATCTCAAAAAGGGCAAATATCAGCCGATATATCGGTTTACCACTACACAAAAGTATACATTCCAATTTTCACATCATGTTCATGAATTAGTTACATGGGCATTAAACTATTCAAGCGATGTGGGGTTTTTAATAGCTGATGTTGATACCGATGACCAGAGCGCAGACTGATATGCAACCGATATTACTTAAAAATCAATATAATTATTTGAAAACAAATTGCATTATCGATCAAGAGGCCTGCTGGTAGATTTTGGAAATGATACACAGGATGAGCATTCATGATTATCACTGCTGATCATCTCAAAAGGACCAAATATCGGCCGATATATCAGTTTATTGCTACACATATGCATCCCAATTTTCACATCATGGATTAGTTACAATACCAACACAGACATTAAACTATTTGAGAAGTGCATTGCAAACACCGTCCATCCTGTTCTAGCTGTATGTTTAGAGGTACTTCTGTGCAAAAGAGCCAAAGGAGAACACAAAACCTTCAGAAACATCACCAAAGTTAATTACAGCCTGAAGAAAAACAATGTATACATTTCTTGGAGTTAACACAAGTGCAGGCCTGACCCCAATGCTGCTCCGAACTGAAAAAGGCACTTAACTGTACATCTTAAAACAAGCCTGAGACTGCTGCTGTCCAAGCCCAGGCCAGGAGACCAGCAAGCCGCTTTAGGCTGGGTTAAGCACATATCAACCATGGGTACTCACTGTTTTTGTTCTAGCTCCTAGTCTCAGCCTCCATAAAACATTCCAGTCCTATAATTCATCTGATCTCAGACCCAAAGCTTTCATTTAAAGCTCAATTCTTCCCATGAAGTGCTGGGTGCACAATTCACACACATTATCATTATTTCTGCATTATTTGCATGTAAAACGTTTGAATATTTGCCCGTGGAAATACTGATGTCGATAAAAAGACAGTTTTACATACAAGCTTAAAAAACAGATCCCCACCCAGAATAATCCAAGAGAAAAGGCATAAATAATCTCCAAAATGTTAAGGTTTGTCCAACAAAGCTCCTTTGATGAAAAAAAACGAACATCCAAGAAATCCAAGTGAGATTTAAATACAAATATATACTTACAAAAAAAGCACAATGTTTCTGTACAACGCGAAGGGCGTCTCTTTAAACAGTTGCTGTTGTTTTCTCCATCAGAAAAAGTGAGTAATAAAAACGCAGTTAAGTCACACTGTTGTTTCTCCTTGTTTGCTGTTCGCCAGTCTCGTGTAGAACTTCCTCCACGAGTTAAGAGTCTTTCCAGACCATATCCAGAATCCAGACGTGATGCCCACGATCAGGGTCATCAGGTACTTGATCATGAACACCGTGAAATCCGGGTTCATCTGCGGGTTGTGCACGGGGCACGGCACCGCGTACGTCTTGCACGTTTGAGCGCTCCACGTCTGCTCCCACTGATCCCGAAAGGCCTGCTCGTAGAAGTAGCACGCGATCACGATGGTGGCTGGAACCGTGTAGAGGACGCTGAAGATGCCGATGCGCACCATCAGCTTCTCCAGCTTCTCCGTTTTGGTGCCGTCGTGCTTCATAATGGTCCTGATGCGGAACAGAGACACGAAGCCCGCCAGGAGGAACGAGGTGCCGATGAACAGGTAGACGAACAGCGGCGCCAGGACGAATCCGCGCAACGCGTCCACGCTGTTGATGCCCACGAAGCAGACGCCGCTGAGCACATCTCCATCCACTTGACCCACCGCGAGGATGGTGATGGTCTTGATGGCTGGCACCGCCCACGCTGCGAGATGGAAATATTGCGAATTTGCTTCAATGGCCTCGTGACCCCATTTCATCCCGGCCGAGAGGAACCAAGTGAGCGCTAGAATGACCCACCAGATGGAGCTGGCCATGCTGAAGAAGTACAGCATCATGAACAGGATGGTGCAGCCTTCCTTTTTGGTGCCTTGAACCACCGTCCTGAACTCATTTTCGAACTGCTCATTGCAAACCACTTTGTCCTCCAGCAGAAATCCGGCGATGTAGGCGACGGACAGCATCGTATAACACCCGGAAAGGAATATAATGGGTCTTTCCGGGTAACTAAAGCGATTCATGTCCACTAAATAAGTCAAGACGGTGAATAAAGTAGACGCGCAACACAAAACCGACCAGATCCCGATCCAGATCCGCGCAAACTTCTGCTCCTCCTCGCTGAAGTACATCATCCCGTGGAGTTTTTTGGGTTCGCACGGCGCGCCGCAGTTTTCCTCCTTTCCCCCCCATCGCCCAGACAACGGTAAAGTTATGTTACGGCGGGACTTTAAGCGAAGTTGGGCATCTAAAGCGCCCCTTCCTGTGATGCCCGGGTGTCGCTTGGGTCACATCTGGAGTCGGGTTGACCGGTGCGCTCCGCTCAGACGTGTTCTGCCCCACGCACAGCTCTCCGCCGTGCACCGGGAACGACTCGCACGCGAGACTCTCCGGCCACTGGAAGCCGAATTTGTTCATGAGCGCCTCGCAGCCCTGACGCGCGCGCTCGCACAGTGAACGGCACGGCGGCAGCGCCTGCTCCAGCACCGTGCAAACCGGCGCGTACATGGAGCACAGGAAGAACTTGAGGTCCGGCGAGCACTGCACTTTAACGAGCGGGTAGAACTGGTGCACCTCCAGACCCGCGTCCTCCTGGTTCGTGTGGCCGAGGAGGTTGGGCATGATAGTCTCGTTGTACGCGATATCCGTGCACAGAGGGATGGTGATGGGTTGGCAGAAGCCGTGCTCGGGTACCGACATGCCGCGCTCTCCGTACTGCGCGCTCGCTCCCAGGATTGCAAAGGCGAGCAGGAAGAGCGCAGACGCACCGCGCGCGGCCATACTTCTTTTCTGCGATCTGTGTCCTCTCCTCACAGCCAGCTCGCCCGCCAGCGCTCTTCCTCCCCTCCAACTCTCTCGGTCGATTTATCCTGTCAAGTCGGTGTCCAGAAACTTTTAGGAGAGCGCAGCGGCGCCCCGGACGCTGCTCCGCGGATCAAACGCGTAAAGAAAACCCACACGAGTGTCTGATTGAGGCGAATAAAGAGTCGCGCTGTATCGTGTCAGAGTTTCTGTGAGCTGTTCAAACCTGTTTCCAGGCGCCCCGCTGTCTGCTGTTCATAAGCGAGACGCGGGCGGGGCGTTACGGACAGATGGCTCGCGTTAGGGAGCGTCGGGATTTCGTTCGCCTGCGGTTCACGTTCTTTTTACGTTCTTTTAACGTTCGCTCTTCGAGTTGTTGAACAGAACGCATTTTATCTGCTGACTTTAGAGATCAGATTAATAAGTAAAAGAGCAGACACCGGGTGTCGGGGTTTCTTTTGCCTGAAGTTTGAGTTTTTTGCGTTCTTTAAACTTAGACTTCATGGGGTTGGTGAATGGAATGCATTTTATCTGATAACTTGACCAATATATTTAGCATTGTTTTCACCAGTATACATTCAGAATGGGCTTCTGAATAAGTCGATGCTTGCATATAATGTAAAAATACGGTAAACAGAAATGATGAACTAATATTAGCTTCAAATTTTCATACAAACAGTTTAATAAAATAAAAGGAAGAATAACTATCTGAGAAATCATTTAACCATTCGATGCATGAATCTTTCTTTTAACAACAATATTATTATCATCATCATCATCAAATGTATGTTTTTAGAAAGAATTGCACATCTGTAATTATTCCAGAGGTATGATGCATGAAACATTTTTTAAAAAGTTTTTTCTTTTATTCTTATTCTTATTATCATCATCATGAAATGTAATCTTCTGGAAAGAATTGCACATTCGTCCACTGTAAAATAAGACAGACGTATATAATTTACAGGTAGGTGATCACCACCATGGTAAATTTATTTTGCAATGTATATGAACACAATGTCATAAAAAGTCATTTAGAATTACGGGTAAGTGACAAAGGTGATTTAGATATAGAATCACACCATGAATGGTTAAAATGCCTTAAAGATCTCTCCAGGAGGTTAAAACAATTCATCAAATCTGCTAAATATCAATGAACAAATCTGCTTGCTGTGCAAAAAAACAGAGACGGTCCCTAACGTGCAGCCCTTCCTATTGGTTACTGTGAGTGTCTGTAGGAGAAATGAGAGGGACATGATTTGCTCTGACAGGAGAATGTAAAGACAGCCTTCACTAAGAGTCTGGATACTGACTGAATACAAAACAACTTCTGCCTGAGTCAAGATTTCATTCAGCCATTTTCCAGTTGGTCTTATTGTGCAATATTTTTGGATGAACAAACATGAAATGCTCTACCAGTTCAGCCGCTCATACTGGACTTTCAGCTGGAGAGTAAATAAACCAATATATTGTATTTTAAATGTGTAGAATTCAAAATCTCTTTAGACAGGACATATAAACTTTTCTTTTAATTACGGTGAAAATGACCAGGCCATAACAGTCAATCTAATCTAGATGCTAAAACAAGGTTGCAAGATCTGAATAATCCTGGAACAGACTGGACTGGCCAAACCAGAGAGAGATGACGTGCAAAACATGCATGTAAACTCACTAATAATGTGTCATTTAGGGTAACCATTAACCATTATGTAAACTGAAAGCGCCCAGATTTGTCTTAAAAATAAAGGTTGCAAAAGTTAAAAAAAAAAAAACTTTTTTACCACTTTTGGTTCCTCAAAGAACTTTTCAGTAGACAGTTCTTAAAAGAACCATTGTGAAGAACATTTTACTGATCTAAAGAGCCTTTTTCCTCTATAAAGAACCTTTATAAAGAATTGATTGCACAAAACCATCGATGCCAATAACGAACCTTTATTTTTTAAGAGCTTGCAGAAGCAAAAATCATTACTTTTTAATCTCAGTTTGTGAATACAGTTCAATATTAGTCACATGCTATTGCCAACTTCTCTTGAAATCAGTGCAGAGAAGAGCCCGACCGATATGGGTTTTTTTGGGGCTGATACCGATATTAGGGAGTAAAAAAAGGCAGATATCGGTATATCGGTCGATATTCTTTGTGTATATTATAGTACAGTACCAGTCAAAAGTTTGGACACTTTCCCATTCGAGTGTCCAAACATTTGACTGGTACTATATATAGAATACAGTATATACATAAACAGAACACAGATATATATACATAAACACATTTTTTGCAATGATCACTCAGATGTGGTGATCAAACACTTATAATGATGTGACAGAGATATGTAATGATGGAGGCAGGGCATTTAACAATTTAACAATAACATTTATTATCCAAAATGAGTCTGACATCAGTGCACTGAACAGTAAATTTAAGTTTATTCAACTTTTTTCAATTCAGTTTCCATTCCCTTTAGTCCGTTGAAGTTTACTTGACTTCGGAACATTCATTCACTGATTTGCTCTACTGTCTTCACACACAGACGAAACTTATAGAGAAGTGTGACATAATTATACCTCTTTAAATAAATACAATTTAAATTCATGTCTTGCGCACTTTAATGCCCTTTGAATGTACCGTGTACGTTCCCTTGGAACTGGAATCATGGCGTAATTTCAGGTGAAGTCCACTTCGCAGGGCACTTACGGTCGATTAAGACAACGCTTGAATGCTGCCTGAACAAAAGACCTCCTTACTGAAGTGAAAGTGTTAGCTGGTGTCTCCATCTCGCGAATGCGACGGCGGATCCGCACCAAATTCGGGGGATCCCTTCATCTCGAGGAGCCCTCTCGAACACCACCCTATGCCGCGTTGCCGACCTCGATTTAACCCATCCTGACTACTCCCGCCCCCGGGCTAATCGACGTGTGGTAGTCATCATTCGCAAGGGCCGCCTATCGTACACTCGATTCGCGTTCGAGATGCTTCCTCGAGCTGAAGGGATCCCCCGAATTTGGTGTGGATTTGCCACACTGTTTTACGGAGATATGGCCATTCAAAGTTTCAATGGTTTTCCATAGATTTAAACTTTAAAGCGTGTCATCCAGGTCGCCAGTAGCAAACAATGGAGCGCGCTCTGCTGGACACCGAAGTAATTCCCCCATTCAAGCAGTTTATCTGCGTTATATGGTTACGTACAAAAAATTTCATATCGGGGCCTATTCGCCGATACCGATATATCGGTCGGGCTCTAGTGCAGAGTGCTTCAAATCATTGATTGTGAAAACGAAGGTTGGTTTGAAGCATTAATAAACTTTATTTATTTCAGGTAAAACAACAATAAACAACATTTACAGAAGGACATTACATCTTCCATAATAACATTACATACAGGTTTCTAACAAATAATGCAATTCCTACTCTAATATAGTCTAAGTTTTGTTTGTTATAAAGTGACCAGTTACACGTCTAGGTTCCAGAACTGCTTGTCAAAAGTCTGCATTATTTCAGTGCATCTTACAAAAAAGAAAAATAGATATAGGCAAGTGAAGCAAAAACACAGATTCAGTGTTCAGCACAGCGGATGCATGTTCAACCTCCACGCCTGTTTCCCAACGAGAATATACGGATATGAACCAGGCGTCGAGGGGGCGTTCGTGAGCCTTAACGCTGAATATATACTGTATATACAGCCTAGTATATAACAAAGATTACAAAAAGAGTAAATATTCACAGATGAATTGAGAATAACATGGTATTGACAGCACATTCCATAGCAGAGCAAACCGGGAATCTAAAGCTGTTCCCTTTTCTTGGTATATTTACATTTATATATCGATTTTATAACTATGGAAGCCCCTTTCTGCCACTGAATTAAAAAAGTAAAAACGGTAAGTGCGACTTTTTATCTCGCATATAAATTCACAATTGTGAGAAAAAAGTAAAAATTGCGAGATATAAATTTGCACTTTAAGTCGCAATTCTCAAGTCAGAATGGCAAGATATTAACTCGCAATTGCGAGAAAAAAGCCAGAATTGTGAGATTTAAACTCACTAAACTCGATAAACTCGCAATTCTGAGAAATAAAGTTGCAATTCTAAGAAAAAGTCAGAATTGCTAGATATAAACTCGCAATTGCATGATCAAAAGTCATAATTGCGATATATAAACACATAATTGTAAGAAAACTGTGTCTGTCTGTTTTCCTCAGAAATGGACTTTATAACTCGCGTTTGTTTATATCTCACAATTTTGAAAAAAGTCAGAATTGCGAGGAAAAAAAAGTCAGAATTGCAAGTTTATATCTCACAATTCTGACTTTATAACTCGCAATTTTAAGTTTATATCATGCAATTCTGAGAGAGAAAAAAGTCAGAATTGTGAGATAAAAAGTCGCAATTACCTCGTTTTATTTTTTAATTCAGTAGCAGAAATGAGCTTCCATAAATAACCAACTTTGAAACAAGCGCCTATGATTATGCAAACATGATGTCTCTTCTTTTTTGTGAGTTCGTCACAGTGCTAAATGTGCAATAATCATTTATTATTACTTTTCTCCATCCCTTTTTCTTGCAAAAAAGGAGACTCTAGACACCTTAAAGTGGTGATAAAATACAGCATGCCACATGTAAATCTGCGACCGCCACGAAGACAGGAGGAGCTCTTACATATTTCAAGCATGTTGCATGAAAATAATTATTAGGCTCCTAATACTGGCTGGAATCCTTTAATGCCGCAGCAGGTTTGGAGGCATTAATGCGGCGGCTCCGTCACGTTTCGACAGAATCACAGCTCTCTTCATAGTCGTAAAGCATTAAAAAAGTCTCTTCATTTCTGAGAATATGTAAGTATGTTGAATAAAGGCCACGTTCACACTGCAGATTAATACGGGTGTCACTCCTCTTCACATGCACTGCAATACAATCTGTTGCTTACTCTGTATTTTTGTTTTCCAGTATAGTACAAGAAGCAAAATTTAAAAGATATTAAGTCTTGTTTTCTAAAAAATTTGTCAAAAGTTTATACTCAAAACAAGAAAAAGATTATGGAAGCTTGTTTCCACAGATAACAATTTTGTGAATTCTGATTAAAAAATAAATAAAGTCAAAATTGTGAGATATATTCAGAATTGCCAGATAGAAACTCGGAATTCTGTCTTTCTCACAGTTCTGACTTTTATATTTCAATGTATGTTTCTAATATATACTATCATAGTTAATAACTGGCAATTCTGAGTTTATATCTCGCAACTGACATTTTCTCAAAATGGTGAGAAAAACAGAAGTGTGAGATAAAAAGCTGCAATTGCCTTTTAGTAAGAAAAACTTAATTCAAAGGGAAAACAAGTTTATTTTCCTGACCTCACTGACATTTTTTTTCTTGTTTTAAGCAAAAACCCACTTAATTTTGATAATTTCTTCAGAAAACTATATTTAACGACGCATGTCTTCATGCATCTCAAATAAATGTATCTTGATTTGAGAATGTTTCGATATTTGCACTGGAAAACAAGACAACAAATCATTTTTTTTTGCAGTGTAGAGCATTGAATTTACTCATTTGCACCACTTTTGTGCACTGTATTTTAGTGCATGTTTACTGTTATTGAATCTGCATAATACCTTTAGTGAATTGGGTGCTAAAATACATTAATACGTCTTCATTTCCTAACAAATTAAATTCAGGATTAAGAGTGAAAATCAGGTTATGCAGTGTGTACGTGGCCTGACCGAAATTACAGGTGCAAAACACGACCTTATAAGCTGGAATGTTGCGGAAACATGTCGAAAAGTGCATTCGCAGTAAGCGTCGACCTTTTAAAGTTCATAAATCTCATTGCTCTTTAACTAGTCCTCTGACCATTAGTCATGACATTATGACTAAAGCTGAATCAAGAACTTCATTTTGCACAAATATTAATTTAATAAAAATGGATCATGTCTGGATTTGCACCGTATAATAGCTGCAAAGTCGTGATGTGTCACTGGATGTCATGCACGTCTGTACACATTCCATTCGCTTCTGATTTATTAAATAATCTGTTTCTAAACAGGTGTGTTACTGTACAAATCTGAACTCATTTCACTTCTTTATTCGATCCGTGTTAACAGTGCAGAGCCAAACATTGCTATTGTTCAATTAGCTCTTACACTTATAGAAAGCAAAATCCATTGATATTTCACAACATACTGAGAGAAAGAGAAAATACCGTACCCAAATGGAGATTATATTATTATGTTGATCGTCTGTTGTACAGAAACCAAATGGAGGAACATGAACAGGAAGAGCAGTATCAGTATTCAGATTGGCAAGTTGGGAGAGTAGTGCACTTTGGGAAGGTTCTTCCGATCAAACTCCTTCATCTCGAAAAGATGCTTGAAAAATGCGTTAGCTTAATCAACAACACTTCAGTTTGAAATGTTAAAGGCTGTTCACATAATGCATACTTGCACTTATAAACAGCTAGAAAAATGTAATGCTTGAGTCTTGAAATTTATTTTCAAATTATTTTACTCTTCCATTATGTTCCAATTTGACCCACAACACATTTTTGAGTTACTGGTTAACCTGAAATCACGTGACTAATTCTCATGTAGGGTCATGAACATGCATGCAAAGTTTTGCCACGGTGTGTTGTGGACTATGTATGAAATTCAGTTTCAAATTAAAGTTTGCAATTTGACCCATTTCAATTTGATCCCATTTCATGGTTAAAGGCATGTGTTCAGACCCAAAATAAAAAAATAAATATTGACAGATTTGGTTGAGGTATCGTGATTATTATGCATTTGGCAGATGCTTTTATTTCAAGGAACATGTGCTGCGTGAAGTTATGGTTTTATAGTTCAGGCATGAGTTTGCGGAAATTGAACATCGATTTCCCGTGGAGCCTCGTCTGCAAGTGCAGATGCTAAAGTTGAGCTTTAGGAAGAATTTACAACATTTAATACGCAGACCAAACTGAAATAAAAAAATTAATACAATTTTAAATGTAACAATATATTTTTTTAAATAAAAAAAAAAAAAATTTTAATTTTACATTTTGTGAAAAATGTTTAAAAAGTAGTTGTTAATATACCAGTTTTAAAAATCATATGTTCTGTGTACTTTTTTTGTAATGTGTGAGAACTATTAATGTTAAAGGTTTACTACTTGATTTTGTTTTTCATAGAGGGATTTTTGGTGAACTGTATTGAACCCAATTCTGATTCAATTTTTACATAACATGACATGGCTTAAAAATTAAATGCTAAAGCATTTCTGTTGCTCAAACAGTAGTGCAAGCAATGGCAAGGTCATGGGTTCGAATCTAAGTGAATGCATGAACTGATCAAATGTAAACTTTGAATGCTATATACTTTAAGGTGGATAAAAGCATCTGCAAAAATGCATGAACACAAAAAAAAAGCAGAGCTCAGGCAACAAAGATACAGAGATGTCCATTTAAATAAAAAACAGCACAACCTGTGCGAACATCCTCTAACAGTTCAAAGTAAATTTTGGGCCGTTTTAACGATCAGTTAACGAGTGCAATTTGTTATAAGATTGTCATGGGCCTTCGGACGGAACAGCGAAAATAGATTTGTTTCCAAACATGGACGAGTGAATTTCTTTCTCATGCACAGTAGCACCAGTGCAAGTGTATTGCCTGTATTTAACACTAACACGCACATGTAAACGCACACAGATGTACACAAGACTCACAGTTATCTGCCGTTAGTGCTGTTGGTGTTCATTGCTTTAGCACAGTCCCTGCAGTGAGTGTATGTGTACCATCAGGCTGCAACCACCTCTTGGGATGCAACGGATACCTGAAATATGTCTACTAGACCGTACATAATCTGAGAACTCCGATTCCTGTACGTCAGACTCATGAGCTGATACTGATATAAAAAAGTCTTATTCACACGAATGTTGGCATCTATTCGATTGCCTTGGCTGCTACCGAACGATAGCCAATAATTCAGAATGATATCTGCCGATACCGATTATTCAGAATGATATCTGCCGATACCGATAGTCGATAATTCAGAACGATAGCCAATTATTCAGAATGATATCTGCCGATATCGATTATTCAGAATGATATCTGCCGATACGATACCGACTGCCGATTATTCAGAATGATATCTGCCGATACGATACCGACTGCCGATTATTTAGAAGTATATCTGCCGATACGATACCTATAGACGTTTATTCAGAATGATATCTGCCGATACTGATAACAATTATTCAGAAAGATATCTTCCGATACCTAACCAACTGTGAAAACTGGATAACTTTCCTGAGGTGAATGCAGCATTAAGCAATACACTGTTTACAAGCCGTTTTATTTGACGTCTTTCTTTTGGTTGAAATGCTGATTGATTGAGTGATGATATGAGCCATGACACATTTCGATAAGATGTACTGTATGGTTCAATGTCTTCTGATGTTCATTCATGTTTATTTCACACTATAACTTGTTTTAAAGTGGAAGGGACTCGCGCTCCGCACTGCCTCTTGAACTGAAGTGCTACAGAGATCTGAACGCCACAAGAGCGTCAAACGGCATTTATTATTCAAATTTTTCAATAAAATGGACATTACTTGAGAGCTGAGACCTTGTTTCTTATCAGAAGTAAGATTATTGGATGGGAGGTTCATTACAAATAACGTTTCGCGATCTAGCAACCCTGGCTTGAACTACGGGTGCTTCACAGGGTCAAACAGAACTTTTGTTAACACGTTGCGTTAATGCGTTATTATTGCTTTAACTTGGACAGTCTTAAATTCAACACAACACAAGTTGCTGTGTGACATGTTTTTCCGCCCCCTTTTGATTGACAGGATAGAATTCTTTAATTTTATTTTTTGGCTGATTCATTGGCTGTTTTTAAGCAATCGGTCTATGGCTGATAGTGCAGGTAATTGTTTTAATCGGCCGATACCGATTATTGGCCGATACATCGGTGCATCCCTAGTTATTACTGTGGAAATTGTTATCATGTTATTGGGAGTGCAGCTGGACCGTACCATAGCCAACAATGTGTAAGATTGCAGGAAATGCAAAATGCCAGCTTGGTCTCGATAATGTATGATTGTGCACGGGAGGGCATTTGGTTTGTTCTCTTAGATAGACACGTATTTAACTGTACAAACATTCGTACATAGGTAGCTACATACACAAACAGTTCGTATTAATTGCCTTTCGAAGTCCGAACGTCGTTCGCATGCCGTCGATGTGGGAATGTTACACCACATTCCTGATGGTAAAACTCAGATTTGACTGATTTGCTCTCAGTCCCATGTGGAAGGTCAAACCAACCGGAAATGAAATAATTTAAATAAACATTAAGAGTCGTCCCGTCTCCGTCTCCTTCTTCTTTTTGTCTTTTTCATATCTTGAGGGTTGACAGCGCCAACCTGCAAAACAAGAGAGACAAAAGCATTCAAGGCCAGTCCTAATGTGCACTTTTAGCAAACTGAGCGTGTTTAGACGGAGACTTTATGTCACTCGTCAATTTTGAGATTTGGGGCTATTTGGCTTTCCATAATGTGTGGTTTCAGACTAGTGAAAAGAAAACATCCCAAAATACACATTTAAGAGTTTATTTCATTACACGTTATTTGTGTCTGTAGATTTCAATTTCAATTCATATCTTTAAAGTCTGTTTTCTCAAAATGAGTTTCTTTCTCCACTTCAGCAGCACTTACATGCACCAAACTTTGCAGTTTTATTCCTCTCTATATTCTGAAGGGTTTTACCGAGAGATTTGTTCATATATTATTCACAATGATTTATACAACATTTTACTCCTAAAAACATGGAGAAAATTATTTTTGTCTGTCTGTTGACAGTATTTTCTGATTTATGGAGTAATAAAAAGAGAAATCCCAAATCCCCTCAGGAAAAACCTTTAATCTAAATATGTTAACAAAATCAAACAAGAACCTGGCTTTATCCGAAGTTCAGATTTACGTGCAGGAAATTTGTGCAAATTAGTGCAATTAATTAAATGTATTTATACATTACATAAAAAAAAACTTCAAAAAATGTTTGTAATTGTTAATGTAATCTATCAGCTGGTGAAGTATGGTGAAATCTATTAGTTAATTTTTACCCTAATCACCTGCAGTGTTTTGCCTCAACTATATTAAATGATGTATTTCAATCAACTACATTTTTAAAGCAGCTTCCGCGCTGGTGAGGAGGATGCGGGATGCAGAGGAAAGTGTTTTGTCTGTGTGTGTGTGTGAGGTGTGTGTGTGTGCTGTGTGTGCCTGTTTGTGCGCTCGTTTTTGTGATAAATGAGGACATAAATTTGTATAATGACAAAGGTAAAACACAGGTATTACAAGGAGAAGGTGACTTTTCAGGACATTACCCCATGTCCCCATTTTTCAAAACGCTTATAAATCACACAAAATAGAGTGTATTGAAAATCTGAAATAGCACAAAGTCTCCTGTGAGGGTAGGTTTAGGGGTAGGGTTGGTAAAAGGCAATAGAATATACGGTCTGTACAGACTTTATAAAAAACCCTAATTTACGGCCTAGGAGAGTCCACACTTTTCACAAGAAAACAAACCTGTGTCTGTGTGTGTGTGTGTGACTAGTGTTGTGTGTGTGTGGAGTGTGTGAGGTTGTGTGTGGGTGAGTGTGTGTAGTGTCGTGAGTTGTGTGTGAGTGGGGTGTGTGTGAGGAAGGGCAGATACGGCTCGCTTGTTTCTAGTAAGCTTTCTCTTTTTTTTCCCATTGACCCATATGCTAATAAATATGCATGTGTCTTGTGTGTCCGACCTCTCTCTCTCTCTCTCTCTCTCTGGCAGTCTGTTATTCTCTTTCTTACTCTCTTGTTTCAGATTTTCTTTCTTTCTTTGTTGCCCTTCCCCCACTTGATTTCAGTCCATGCCTTTGGAAAACCGTTCCTGGAGGATTTGCAAGTGTGTGTGCCAGAAATCAGAGATCATGGAAGGACGCTGCCTTTATCAAGAGCCCAAAGCATGTGTGTGTGTGTGTGTGTGTGTGTGTGTGAACAAGAAAATCGACCAGCTCAGAAACACACCGTCCCACTGCAAACCCAACAAACAGCATCCACTGAAGGCCGGGCGATAAATAGATATTCATCAATGATATTGATAATGAGCTTAAGCGATATTTAGCCTACATCTACACTTCAGGATATGATATGGAAAAACATATTTTAAATAAAAGAAGAATTTGAATAACTTAAAGAATAAAAAATAACAAGAGATAAGACATTTGGTTCATCCCTCTGAGTATCGCATATAAAAATAGCAACATTCTTTTACATGTAAGTTCATGTAAAACGTCAAAGCACATGTATTTGCTCAGTTACAGCTCGTCTCGACAGACAGTCAGAAACGATCATCTATTGAATATTCCCTTTAACTCTCAAACTAATTCATTAAATGTTGAACCAGTGAAACGCACTCGTTCTGCTCTCAAGACCTTCTTCTCTTCTCTTTCTGCGCTCGGGTCAAAGATTTGATGCTCATTCAATTTATTATCCGATTTATCAATTTATGAATGCATAAATGCATGAAAAATGCAATTCATACAGAGTTAAATACAGCTCTCACTGAAATATTCTTTTCTGGGGCATTAAGACGACGACGACGACGACGACGACGACAACAACAACAACAACAACAACAAAAAAAAACACAACAACAATAATAAAAACAAACAAAAGCAGAAATAAAAAGAAATAATAAATTTTCAATAATTCTGATTAATTTAATAATATCCAAATAATTTATTAAAAAAAAAAAATTGGTGAAGCAGTGTGCTCAAAATAGATTATTATTATTTTAGATTTTTGTTTTGTATTTAGCCATTTATAATATTTGACTTTTCTGTTCTTGTGAGGATTTATTTTGGAGGCGTTTTATTTTAAGTTTAGTAATGTTGATATGCGGTTATTATTATTTAAAAATTTTTTTGTATAGCTTAATTTCTTTTATTTTAGCATTTAAGAAATTTTGGTTCTTTTGTAATTTCAATTACTGACATGGCCAAAAGTCTTTGTTTTTTTTTTTTTTGAGTTTAAGTTTTTCACTAATATTTAAATTAATTTTTATCTAAGCGTATTTGAATTGAGGAAAACTATTTTATCGTTGTAGTAAAAATACAAAAAACCGGATGAGCAGGACACTTCATTGTACCAGGAGGTCTTTCAGGAAACCTTTTGGAAACCAAATCATTTTGCCAGCTCACGTGGGCGATAGGAGGCAGAAAGAAATTACACACCCAAGAGATCACGTGAAGATTGGCACTTAATATTTGTCAAAGTATAATAATCAAAAAAACCTTACAAGAAGAGAATCTCTCAGCGATGAGCGTCAGGTTCTCGTTTGAGCAGAAGAATGTCAGATGTGTTGAAGAGCGTCTCGACGGTTTAGCAAACAACAATGGGGAGAAGCGGCTCCTATAGTCCTCAGCCAGCAGACGGGCCCCTTCTGTGACCTATGAACCACCCCCGCCGACACGGGTCTCGTAACGTATAAAAGCGGTGTAGGAAACCGTGTGTTCAGACCCCATTAACGGCACACACACACACACACACACACCCTCGCTGTGAGCCGAGGACTGACGTATAATCAGGACGGAGTGTTTGAACGTCTCAGAAAAGATTTCCAATCACTTTCATGAACACACTTGGATTACTTTCCACTTTCTTAACAGTGCAAATTGAATTAAAACCGAGGATTTAAAGTGCACTGAAAAGTTTCCAGTCATTAAAGGCACAGGAATGCCGGCCAGGACGCGACTCAATCATTTTAATGACCTCCATCACTTCAGCTCCACACAGAACGTGTGCTATGAAACCAATAAAGTGCTCCTCACTAGTGACAGCTTTATAGTGAGGGCTTTCAACTAAACAGCTTGTTAAAATCAAGTTCTGCTCAGCTGGAGTCTCCAAACACAACTGACAAATAACTACAGTTTCACAAACACTGCCTTGACTCTCATTGGCCAGACAGACAGAAAGTCCCGCCCCAAACTCACATGATTGGTTGAGTCAAAAGTTAACATGACTATCACTATGATTATGACTTGAAATCATATCAACATTTCTTTTTTTCAGAATGAAAATACTGTTATCATTTCCTAGCTTTAGATTGATTTTTTCCCCGATGAACACAAAAATTACCTTACGGTGCTGTTTTCTATCAAATGGAAGTGAATAGAGATGGACACTGTCAAAAATAACAACAACAAAAACTAATAAATATGTGAAAATTAGCCTTGGTAACTGAAATAAGTAAGTTTAAGCTGAAGAACTAAAATGACTAAAACAAAAACTGAAATAAAAATAAATTAAATAGAAATATAAAAGTAACTAAAGCGATCTATAAATAGCTCAAGATAAATATAAAAAAGCCCAAACTATAAAGACATCCACAAAAGCACCTAAATTACTAAAATAATGTAAACAAATCTTACATTCAAAGCTTGAAATAAATAATAATAATAATAATAAAATATGAAAAAATGTTGCCTAGGTACCTAGCCTGAAATAATAATTAATAATACTAATAATATATACGAATAATAATACATGAGTCATGTTGCCTAGCATAGCTGAAATCAAAATAATAATATATAATAAATATAATAATGAGAAATGTTGCCTAGGACGAGCTGAAATAAATATATATGTAATACTAATAATAATAATAATAATAATCAAATAATGAGAAATGTTGCATAGGTAACTAGCTGAAAGAAATATAATAATATTAATAATAATAATAATGAGAAATGTTGCCTAGGTAACTAGCTGAAATAAATAATAATAATAATAATAATAATCATAATTAATAATAATAATAATAATAATTAATGATGAAATGTTGCCTAGGTAACTAGCTGAAATAAATAATAATAATAATATAATAATAATAATAATAATAAGAATAATGAGAGAAATGTTGCCTAGGTAACTAGCTGAAATAAATAAGTTGAAGTTGAAGTGAACGGAAATAAAATTAAATTTAAAAACTGAAATAAAAGTAAATTAAAGTGAAATATAAACATTAAATAACTAATAAAAATGACAAGAGCACATAACAAAATTACTAAAACTTAAAACTTAAATTGAAAACAAAATATAAAAATAAAATATATTTCAAAGCTCAAATAAAGTGTTAGAAATAAACATAAAATTAGATGAAAAACTTAAACTTGCTTTAACTTTTAAAATGCCTTGGCAACTTACTGAAATAAGTTTAAGTACTAAAATGACCAAAACTAAAATAAAAATACACTATACATAAATAGAAATATTTTTCATTTTGAACACAAAATAACATTAACACTGCTCTGTCATCGCAGAGTCATAAGCGTAGTTCAGATAAGACTAGTGCACTGTATTTACGTCAGATGATGCTTTGTGTGAGAATCAGTCATTATTTGTTATTTATTGGCATTATGGTGAATAACTCATTGTGATTTCTGCGAGACGTTTCGTGATCTCGTCTCTGAGCAGGTGTTGAGTTAGAGAGCAGACGTTGCTCTCGGGTGTAAAGATGATTTTGGATCAATCATAATAAGCTGCACACCACACAAGCAGAAGTTAAATAAATGTCTGGCTTCATCATAATAAATGTGTAAGGCTTAACTCTATAATAAATATCATCACGTTCTCTTCAGGCGGGAGCCGTTTGTCACTTCAGTTCATCACGGCTATAAATACAAATAAAAATCATTTTCAGTAATTGAAATAAAGCTGAAATTGAATAAAATAAAATATGAATATTAGATGAAAAACTTAAACTTAAATGAAAATCTTAAATTGCCTTGGCAACCGACTGAAATAAATAAGGTTAAATTGAAGAACTAAACTAAAAACTGAAATAAAAATTAGAAAAGCCATAAAAAAAGTAAAAAAAAAAATAAAAAAAAAAAAAAATTAAAAATAAAAACGAATTCAAAAGTGAAATAAAGTGAATAAAATATAAATATTAGATAATAACTTTAAGTACTAGGACTTACTAAAAATATAAAGTAAAGCTATATATATATCTATTATAAACTAATATAATAATAATAATTCAAAAAACAAAAAATGACCCTAAAACAAACTAAATGAAAAACTAAAACTATAAAAATAAAAAGAAATTCAAAGATTTAAGATATAAATTAACAGCTACACTGATCACGAATTTGAAATCCATTTTGCATTTAACATTGGCGCTCTGCAAAACAATATTTTGAAAAAAAATGCCGCATCGCTGTGTTCAATATTTAAGCAGAAATAGAAAGAAAGAAAACGGCATATCAAACCAGCAATAACGTGGCTCTCGTATAATTAATACGATAAAACCCCTATACCACAAATCATATAATTTAGCTACGAATTCTAGGAGTTTCGTTTATTGAAATAAAGCTGAACTAAAATGAAAAAAAAATGTAACTAAAAAAAATAAAATACTCTAAAGCTAAACTTGGGGGGGGGGGGGGGGGGGGTTAAGCTAAATAGAAATCTAAAAAAAAAGAAAAGAAAAGTAAAGCACAAAACAAAATTCTAAAACTTTAAGGAAAAAAAAAATTAAAGCTATCAAAATATTTTTAAAAAGACTACTAGAGTAAATAAATAACACTAACTGCATGAAAAGCAGAAATGATTCACTGTTAGATTCACAATGATGATCAGGACTGAATAAGGACAGTGCTCGTACCTTCAGCAGCTCAAGCATTAAAGACACTCTAAACGCACTCGCTGTGAGACCGTGAAAGCTTCTGCAGGAAAACTACTCATTCTTTCCAAGCCCAACACTAAAGCTGCCTATAGATGCTCCTTCCCTGGTCAAAGTCTGGGAAATTCCCACTTTATGACACACAAGACGGAGTGACGGAGGACTATAAAGCTGGCCGTCCGTCCGTCAGGAGCCCCGCTGACAATACAATCTCCTTCATTAGAGAGCGTGTAAATCACAGGACGATCACTGCTGCAGAATCCTTCTATAGATGCCCACAGATCAGCCCTCTCAACACACACAGAACACTGCAGCTACTGCCGGAAAACCAGAAGCAGAGTTTACACTGTGCAAAAGCTGTCAACACAATGCCAAGGTGATTTCAGTGCATTTCATGTGGTTGCTAGGGTGTCTGGGTGATTTCCAGGGTGTTGCTATGAAGTTGATTGTGTTTGGTTGGTTTCCAGGACGTTGCTATGCAGTTACTAGTGTGTTTGGTTGGTTTCCAGGACGTTGCTATGTGGTTGCTAGGGTTTTTGGGTGGTTTCCAGGGTGTTGCTATGAAGTTGATTGTGTGTTTGGTTGGTTTCCAGGACGTTGCTATGTGGTTGCTAGGGTTTTTGGGTGGTTTCCAGGACGTTGCTATGCAGTTCTAGTGTGTTGGGGTGGTTGCGAGGTGTTGCTATGCGTTTACTAGTAAGGTGGGGAAGTTGAAAGAGTGTTGAATATGTGGTTGCAGGTTATGGGGGTGGGTGCTATGAAGTGCTAGACGTTTGGGTGTGTTACAGGGTGTTACTTTGAAGTTGCTAGTTGTCGGGGTGGTTTTCAGGATGTTGCCATGAAGTGCTAGTGTTTTAGGGGGTTTCACATGGGACATGCTATGTGGTTGGTAGTTTTTTTTTTTTGGTGGGTGTTCAGGAATTGCTATGTGGTTACCGTTGGTGTTTTGGGTGGTTGTTAGGGTGTTGCTATGCAGTTGCTAGCGTGTTCTGAGTGTTTTAGGGTGTTGCTATGAAGTTGCTAGGGTGTTTGGGATGGTTCCCAGGACGTTGCTATGTGGTTGCTAGGGTTTTTGGGTGGTTTCCAGGATGTTGCTATGGGGTTACTAGTGTGTTTGGGAAGTTTATATGTTATTGCTATGTGGTTGCTAGGGTATTTTGTTGGTTTCCAGGGTGTTGCTGTTAAGTTGCTAGTGTGTTTGGGTGGTTTCCAGGGTGTTGCTATGAAGTTGCAAGGCTGTTTGGGAGGCTTCCAGGACGTTGCTATGTGGTTGCTAGGGTTTTTGGGTGGTTTCCAGGATGTTTCTATGCAGTTGCCAACACGATTTCTCTTAAACAACCCTGAAGTCCCATTCTGCATCTGAAACATTCAGCAGCACGTCACACTGAGTTCTGACACACATGTTTTGCACTCAGTGACATCAAACCTGGACTGATGCATCAACACACCATGATTTGAATCTGAATTCAGAGCTTTATCAGTAAACAAGGTCCTTTTGAGATGCTGTTTTTTTTACCACGACATGAGGATGAGTAAACAGCAGGTCTGTAGTTTTTGGGAGAACTATATCTTTAATATCTTTAGACATGGATGTGGTTTGGTGAAGCACACTGAGGTCTTCTGGAGCCGCAGCGAGAGCAGGAGGTGAGCATTAAAGCTTCTCTGGCAACTCTTGAAAGGGCTTTTCCACAGCGGGGAGTGATCAATAATGAGAGCTCGTATCTTATGTATCAAAACCATTAAATGCATTTGAAATCTGTGCATATTTGACTCTGGAAATGCATATTCAGTGCCAAAAACAACTGCACTTCATGAGGTTCAAATGCCATTGTGTTTGTTTTTAGACTGCAGCTGTTTTGAAATAATAAAGGATCCAATTTGACGTGGATAATGAATGAGGGCTTGTCAAGCTTTTCCAATTCAGACTTGATAAAACAGAGATGTTTAAGGGATATTTCATCCAAAAATTAAAGCTTAAAGCGTTAAGCGTAACGTCTTGAGGTCTCACCCTCACCGTTTCCAAATCTGTATGAATTTCTTTCTTTTGGAGAACACAAACAAATAATGTTTAAGCTGTCTGTATTATAAAATCAACGGGAATTAAAATATTCAAGGCCCAAAAAAGGTCATTCTGAAGTAAAACAATCACTCTGCATCATGAACCAAAACATTGATCAAAACATCAAATATAGTGACGTCTATTAACCTCAAACCTCATTGTTTCTTCAAAACATCAAGATTTGAAGTTCATTATTATATATATTACGTTATTATAGTTGACTAAAACCAAAACTATTAAAAAATAAATGTTAACTGAAATAAAATACATAAAAAACTTAAACTAGTTGTCAAGACAACACTTCTCATTTTCGTTTAGTTTAACTAGATATACAAAATATTTTGTAGACATATTAAAACAGCAAAAACACAACAAAATTACTAAAACTTTAACTAAAATTAACATGAAAGCAGAAAATATACAAATAAAATCTAATTCAAAATATCAGCAAAAATTATAATAGTGTGTCAGTGATACTAAAACCTTTAACATTTACGAATTGCTTAGGGGAAATTCACAAGTTATTACAAAAGAAAACAGCAAGATACACCCTGAAAAAACATGATAATTAAGGAGAAAAGACTCTAACATACGAATTTATTGTTAATGTGCGCTAAGAATCTTGCTTTATTTAACAACGTCTACAGTGTAGTGATGTCGTCGGCATAGACAGAGCAGGTCCGTGCACA
The DNA here is from genome assembly GCA_018155175.1 of Sinocyclocheilus anophthalmus. Lineage (NCBI taxonomy): Eukaryota > Metazoa > Chordata > Actinopteri > Cypriniformes > Cyprinidae > Sinocyclocheilus > Sinocyclocheilus anophthalmus. Next base: position 70,705 of record JADLZN010008215.1, on the reverse strand, counting down.
GACCTTTTGAGGGGCATTTGCTGAAACTGAAAAAGATGAAATGAAATAACACAAAATAATAGTCTCAAAAGCTTTAGATTTATTCACTATTAATAACAACCAAAAAAATATATATATAGGGTTTCTTAGGTCAATAGGTCTACATGTTATACACTATTATAATGACATATAATATGGCTTTTAAAGACTGCTTAATTTCAAAATCTCAAAGGTGGAAGTCAGGACTAATAGACTTCGCCTGGAAAAAGGACATGGTATGATAGCTTGGCATTACACAGTGCAAAGGATATCTGGCCTTCTAGATGTAAAGTAGGCTATAACAATAGGCCTCCTGTGTAGTTGTCATTATTTGTAGGGTCCTGTGTTTGAATTGCTCTTGTGTACTCCACTCTTTTTTTATTTATATATATATATATATATAGTGGGTATGGAAAGTATTCAGACCCTCTTAAATTTCACTCTTTGTTATATTGCAGCCATTTCTAAAATCATTTAAGTTAATTTTTTCTCCTCATTAATGGTCACACAGCACCCCATATTGACAGAAATTTTTGCAGATTTATTAAAAAAGAAAAAACTGAAATATCACATGGTCCTAAAGTATTCAGACCCTCCCACCTTTTGCTGTGACACTCATATATTTAATCAGGTGCTGTCCATTTCTTCTGATCAAACTTGAGATGGTTCTACACCTTCATTTTGAGTCCAGCTGTGTTTGATTATATTGGACTTGATTAGGAAAGCCACACACTGTCTATATAAGACCTTACAGCTCAAAGAGCATGTCAGAGCAAATGAGAATCATGAAGACAAAGGAACTGCCTGAAGAGCTCAGAGACAGAATTGTGGCAAGGCACAGATCTGGCAAGGTTACAAAAAAAAATTATGCTGCACTTAAGGTTCCTAAGAGCAAAGTGGCCTCCATAATCCTTAAATGGAAGACGTTGGGACGACCAGAACCCTTCCTAGAGCTGGCCGTACGGCCAAACTGAGATATCGGGTGAGAAGAGCCTTGGTGAGAGAGGTAAAGAAGATCCCAAAGATCATTGTGGCTGAGCTCCAGAGATGCAGTCATGGAGATGGGAGAAAGTTGTAGAAAGTAAACCATCACTGCAGCCCTCCACCAGTAGGGGCTTTATGGCAGAGTGGCCCTACAGAAGCCTCTCCTCAGTGCAAGACACAAATGGAGTTTGCTAAAAAAAACACCTGAAGGAATCCAAGATGGTGAGAAATAAGATTCTCTGGTATGATGAGACCAAGATAGAACTTTTTGCCCTTAATTCTAAGCGGTATTTGTGGACAAAACCAGGCACTGCTCATCACCTGTACAAAACAGTCCCAACAGTGAAGCATGGTGGAGGCAGCATCATGCTGTGGGGGTGTTTTTCAGCTGCCGGGACAGGACGACTGGTTGCAATCGAGGGAAAAATTAATGCGGCTAAGTACAGGGATATCCTAGACGAAAACATTCTCCAGAGTGCTCAGGACCTCAGAATGGGCCGAAGGTTTACCTTCCAACAAAACAATGACACTAAGCACACAGCTAAAATAACAAAGGAGTGGCCTCACAACAACTCTGTGACTGTTCTTGAATGGGCCAGCCAGAGCCCCGACTTAAACCCAATTGAGCATCTCTGAAGAGACCTAAAAATGGCTGTCCACCAACGTTACCATCCAACCTGACAGAACTGGAAAGGATCTACAAGGAGGAATGGCAGAGGATCCCCAAAATCAGGTATGGTGAAAACTTGTTGCATCTTTCCCAAAAAGAATCATGGCTGTTTTAGATCAAAAGGGTGCTTCTACTAATACTGAGCAAATTGTCTGAATACTTAGGACCATGTGATTATTTCAGTTTTTCTTGTTTAATAAATCTGCAAAAAATGTCAACAAGTCAATACTTTCCGTACCCACTGTAGAGATACAACACATATACATCGAATACATCCAGGTGTGTTGAAAAGGGAGGCAAAGCATTTTTTTTTTTTTTAATCAAATGTAAAATCATGTCTCAGTCACATGTTCTTGGTTAAATAAACATGACTTACACTACCAGAAAACAACAACAAAAAACTCTATTTTATATTTTTACATGAACAATGCAATCAATATTTTGTTTATTAAAGCAAAGTATGAATCTCATCAAATTAGTGTTTTTAAGCATTTCACATTTATTCCAAAATAATAACTGAAGACAGTAACAATTTAAACAATATATTTTATATGTTAACTTATGTTCAGCTATTCTTTTTAAAAGTTAACTTTTAACTATTTTTGAATTATTCGGTTCATCAAAGCTCAGTAAATAGGCTATTGGTCACAGACACAGAGATTTACCTTAAATTTCACCAAGCTAATTACTCACTAAAAACTCCCACAGATCATATTTTCAGACCATTTCAAGTCTTATTTGATTTTAACAACAGTGGTTACAAGGTATATTAGCGAAGGGGTGTGAAGTTGTTTACTTTTTTAAAATGAGTCTTCCCATTAAAGCCATTATATTGTTTATTCAGACAGATTAGCGAACGCGGAACGCACATGAACACAAGAGGCGGGATTTATCACATGAACCAATCACAGCCGAACATAACCAGTCATATCCAATAATATCGCAATGGAGGCATTGCCTCCTCTCACGTGACTTTCCCCATTCATTCTCAATTACCCCCCACTGCACGCTTTAGTTGGTCTGTTAAAACTCAATGGGCTCAGGGGAGGTGAGAGAGACGTGGACTCCCGCTGTAAGTTTACCTGCTGGTGTCGCTGTTGGACAAGTTCTTTAGAAAACGATTGATTTATACACCTTTTTAATGTTATATTTGTAATATTGGCGTTGTTGTATTTTGACTAATCAAATGTTTTTCTTATCCAATATTTGGAGATATATATTATATTTATAAAATTCAATTTTTTCTCTGCTTTGAACACAAAGTTCAATAAAATTAAGTTTTAAGAAAAAGATTTTTTTTTAGAGATGTAATATATATAATGGAGTACATTATGAATGATAAAATATAAAGATTTCACACAGGAGTTGAGTTCTGTAACGTTCATTTTTGTATGTAGTTACCTACACAAAAACAGTACGGTAGGTAAAACGATTTTCATACATTCATAATTTGAAGACGAGGCCGCGCATAGGAAGGATAAGTGAAAATTACCTTAGATAAATACAGAAATAAGCAGCTAGGTGCATTTTTGTCCGTCATTTAAAACGCGGGGTGTTCGGCGTTACGTTTTCATCACCAGGTGTTTGTTGTAGCTGTATGGGCGCGGCGCTCAGTTTCAAATACATAAATTATGAGCCTTTATAGACATAGTGTTTCTTGCGTAAAGAAAACGCTGTACTTATTCAAACAACAAGATCTTTATTTACCCTTGCAGACCTAGTTCAGCTGCTGTGGAACTTCAGTTCATTCAGTCAAGATAGAGGGGCTGGAGTTATGAGGTTTACTGACCAAGATTTAGTCACAAGCTCTTTTTAATACCTTTCATTAGCTAAATATTTGTAAAGCAGACAGACAGATGTAAAAGGTGACCGATATCATTGATTTATTGAAGAAAAAAAAACACCATCACCAAAAAAAGGGCACTTCGGAGTGTAAGGGCAAAAAGGGCATGTGCTCTGCACAGGTTGAGCCCTACCTGTGCACGTGCATGGACAGAAGTGTCATTTCTTGGTGAACTATCCTTTAAATTATGGCTTTATGCTTTACAGAAGCAGACAAACCAACCAAAAAAAGCCTTTTCTTTGGATTAAAGAAGTTATAGAACAAATGAACCACATTTAAAATATAAATAAATATACACTATACTAGACTATGAGTCCACAGACCCCTGGCTGAAAGACGCGCTTGCTCTGTTGACTCGGGACGGTTTGATCAATCAATCGCATGGCAAACAAGCACGCGGTCGTTCCGGTCAGCCGGTGGAGAGACGGCCCGATGAAGCAGATCAATGCGAGTGCAAGATCTGACGCTCAGCCCAGCCTCGGGCCGTCTCTCCTGGATTCCACATCAAACAGCCGCCTGTCAGTCAAACACAAAGACGGGCTCCGTCTGACACAACAACCCTTCCTGCGCTCGACACCGACGACCTGCTGCAAGAGCACAGCTGCTGTGCTCAATTCTCACGTTCAGAAACTAAAGACTGAAACTCTACGACAGAAATGCACACATGTAAAAGTTGCTGAGGATCGACTGGCCGTTTGATGCAACTTAACCAAACAGAATGGAAGGAATGCCTGAAAAGACATGATTATAACTACAAACCAAAGCAGGAATGCGACCTCATTGTGTCCTAAACGGCTGAATTTAGTTAAGAAATGAAGCAGAACACACCGTTCTATTTCAGGAGTGCTGTCACTGTAATGGCATCAGAGAGAAACTCACATACAGCTGAACTAAACTGAGACATCACCAGATAAAACCAAAGCTCACTCCATCAACAAGATAAACAGGTTAGAGACACTAAAACTGCTGTCAGAGGACATTTACACTGAGAACAGCTGATCTACTGATCTAATACAAACAGCATTCGGTCTCAGGTCAGAAATCAACCAGAGCTGAAAAATGACACAAACGTGACAAAAATAACCCTGATATTCAAAGCATGAAGCCAGAAAATGCCAGCTACTATTGCATTTGATTTTGATTTCATTTCATTGACTAACATCATGAATTTAATTAATGAAAGAGATTTTTTATATTTAATTTTTAATAATCTTTAAATGTGTCATACTGTACTATATAAATGATAAAAAAGACAATATATCATGAGTTTGTGGAATTTTTTTACTATTCTTTAATATCTTTTATTTATTATGTTTTATATATTTTGACACAGTAATATCTTTACATATTATAGCATATATTTTTTAATGAAAAATATTACTTATAGAAAACACAAAAAATAATAGTATCATAAGTGAGTGTGTTGTGTAGAGATCTATATATATATATATATATATTATATGAGATAATTTTGTTTTTTTTCTTGCACACAAACATATATATTAGATAACAGTTATACTATATATATATATTATAGAATATATAGTTCACAAATATATGGATATGTTTTATCTTTTATTTAGGACTAATGAAGATTAATAAAAATATAATATAGTTATAAGATATAATAAAATAGTAAGATGATATAGATTAATTCAATATACATATTTTATTAAAATATACTAAAACAATAAATAAAACAAATAATTATTTATATGAATAAATACAAATAAAAACACAAACAAAAAATATTGCTTCATCACAAAAAAATTCCGCATCACATAAAAAATTACCCTAAACATTAATTCAAGAAGGCAAAATGTTATATAAAAAGTAAATGTCTGTCAAAAGATTCACTCATCTGTCAATATTGGTTTCTTGTTGTCTATGCTAACACTATGCTACCCTCATGCGACATCCTGTAGTGTGGAGACATCAGATCACATTTCAACTGAAGACGAAAATGCATGGAAATCAGGGAGAAACTACAGCGCTCTTTGCATAATAATCAGCCTTAATTGAACCATGAGACATATTGTGTGGGCAGAGCATTCTGGGCATCGACTAGGGGGCATGAGCTGAAGTAAATGCAAAGAAGAAGAGAGGAATACAGACCTGATTAGACAGACACACTCACACACACACCACACACACACACACACACTCTCGCTCTCTCACACGCACACACACACACACACACTCTCTCTTTCTCTCTATTCTCACAACACCCACACTCATTACACCTACTCACACACACACACACACACACACTCTCTCTCTCTCTCACACACACATACACAAATCACACACTCAACACACACACACACACACACACACACACACACACACACACACACACACACACACACACAACACACACACACACTCACACTCACACACCCACTCACACACATACACATACACACGCCGCAGATGGTCGCGCAGCAGCTCAATTGATCTGAATCTGTGAGAATCAGCTCTCAGATGCTTGGAAATGTCATGATGACACCAGATATATCACACAGACTGAGAACGGGGAATCCTGTTTTGGATGCATCATTTGCAATGCATGATGGGATGAGTAGTTTATCCACTCATGAACGACGTCAGGTCCACAGTCTGGTAAAATAGTAATGGTAAAAAAGTTTATTTTCAACTGCTTAGAAATGATCATTTCAACAGTCTCTAAAGGCCAAAATCTCTGCAAATATAAGTAAAGAGTCTAAGTAACTCGCTGTTGTTTTCAGCGTGTCTTAGAGCTCTAGTGATGAAAATGTAGTTCGGCACGACCCCATGCTGCTCCGGCTTATCATCAAGTGTATTAATTAGCCTATTTTGTGTATGCTTAACGATGCACACAGTTTAATGAATTGCAGGTCATGAATAAAAATGAGGGAGGAGTCGGAAAGGAGAAAATCTGCTTGGGAAATTTGTTGCATATTTACATATATTTACAATCTGACACACTGTAACGCGTTTGATATATTCAGCAGCAATTCGGCTTCAGCGTTTAGGGAAGCTTGAGTCCTGTGAAGAATATTCATATTTCAGGCATGTTCGCTGCATCTGTAGTCAATTTTCTGTGAGATGCACATTCAGGATATTTCTGGAGGTGTTCATGCCTCTATAACGGACAGCAGTGTCACATTCAGCCAAAATATGGACTTGACTTTGGCCCCTGTTGTTTTAATGAGTGCTGGGGTCCCTGGTTCTCAAACTTCACAGTACGATGAATTTGAATAATTTTGGTACAGTACTGAAATTGTTCATCATACAAAAGTGAAGTTTCATGCTCTCGTCAGACAACAATTCACTGCATAAACCGTGTTTATTCTTAATGCAACTGAACCTGTATTACCATTCAGAACTCATCTGAGAATATAGAATTATTGAACAAACACATGATAGAGAGAACGACAGAATGAATGACAGACAGAGAGAACAACAGACAGAGAGAACAAATGAAAGACAGATAGAACGAATGATAGAGAAAGAGAACGAGAGACAGAGATAACAAATGAAAGATAGATATGAAAGATAGAGCGATTTATAGAAAAAACAAATGATAGATAGATAGATAGATAGATAGACAGATAGATAGATAGATAGATAGATAGATAGATAGATAGATAGATAGATAGATAGATAGGTAGGTAGGTAGGTAGGTAGGTAGATAGATACAGTAGATAGATACCATCCATCCATCACATGCGTATAGAATTGATCAACTATTATGATTTTCTTTCAAATGTTATTAAAGTAAGTTAGCACATTCCTCTTCCTGTCATTCCAATTGGCCAGTTCAATTCAAATTTACACTCATCAATTCTAAACTTTGACAATACATGCTCAGCCTGTGCAATTGTTTTTTATATGTCTGAGTGCAGCAGAAAGACATCTTTTGTCCCTGTCAATCAATGTCTGTTTCAATACAACAGACCAATCAGATGAATCTGGGGGCGGGACATGCAGGTGAAGTGCACTGAGCAAGTGCATTAACCGTTAGTGTCTATAAACGTGCTTTCAGTTCAGTGCCGCTCAGCTGTTTTTACTGGAGCGTGACTGGAGCGTGTTTAACTTACAAAGTTTGAAACCTGAAGTCAAGATGAGCCTTCTAATGCAAACATACACACACCCTGATACCCAACAACCAGGCATGAAATCACTGCACCGCAGCACCAGCACGATGAGTTAATTTATGACCATTTCACATGTGTTCAGATCACGTATGTCCTTTGATTTCACACGCTTGCCGCTTCATTCTCACGCATCACACGTCCTCAGGATTCACTCTCTCTGTCCAGAGCCGAGCAGGTCAATATTTCATGTTTCCCAGCATCACATAGCTAAAATAATTAATCAAATCAGTTGAATCAATTATTCACATCGTACGGTGAAACTAATTGAACAGAGTTCAGTCAGCGAGAGAGAAGACCAGCGTTTACACAGGTCAGAAGACTGTGACTCCATCAGCGTCCCAAGCACAAATATTGCGTCTGTAAGTGGGGAGATTCCCGCGTTTAATTGAGTCCCTGCGGTGCTTGCATTATGCAAACGCTTAACGCCACATTCCTTTGATAAGTCGAGCGTGCTGCGAGGGAATGAGGCAGCGACAGGCCGGGAAAAACACACATGCACTCCCTCCACAATGCCAAGCAGCACTGTTAATTAAAGCTTATCCAGCCGCATGAATAATGCATTCATTCCTTCAGAATCTCGCGCTCAAATGTTCCCGGCGTTCATCAGGAGAGATAAAACCCCAAAGAGCAGATATCTGCGGTCTGTCTGCGACAAAACAAACGCATCTGTACGTGCAGTCAGCAAAGTCTTCGATTAAAACACAATCGGTACCATTACTGACAATAAACGCAACAAAACGAGTGCATGAGAGTCCAGCTCCCTGCTAGAGAATATAATGAAGCAGCCAGACGGCCGGGTCACATTTCTCCAGCAAAACAACAGAAATAAATAAGATATTACAAAGAAAGTGAAGCTTTATTTCTGTATTTCTGGCTTAATTTCATTATATTTTGAGGTGAAATATGATCCATGCCACTTTCCATTTCCACTCACAGCGTCTCTAAAGCTCACTTGCTGAAAAGATCACAAATCAAAAAAAGTATTTCAACATTCAATATTTGACAACTTTCTTCACAATATAAACTAACTTTTTTGTTTCACCATTTTTAATCGAAAATATAGGCTCATCAGGCAATTCATAGTTAAATATGACAAGACAATAAACATTAATGATCCGTTTTCATATCATTAGGCATATGATTAAGAGTGATTGTGTGCATATTTTAAGATAAATAATATTTGTAAATAGTTGAAGCTGATTACAATAAATTATTTTTACTGTTTTTCTTTTTCTTCATTGCCTTAATTAGTTAATTATTTTAAATAAAAAGTCAACAAAAATACCCCTTTTTGTGAAATGACAACACTTTTATTAATATACACAGTGTACATGACTTTAGAGTAAAACAAAGCGTAAAATACCGTTTTGAATTATATTAAACAATTTCTATTGAATTTCTAATCATATTTCTCTAATTTAATCTCACATCTTGGATTTATTTTCAATCGATTTTAACTAATTTATCCTTTTCATTTCTTACTTTTTGTTGTATTTTTTATTTCTTTTGTTTGCTTTTTTAAAATCATTACTTTCTATAAAAAGCACTTTGTATGAACTGTGTATAAAATGTACTATATAAATAAATTTGCATTGCCTTGCCTTATTTTTATACCTGAGATCATTACAATGCATTGTGGGATTGCACTATATATGGAGGATGCATGTGATGCTACTTTAGAATTTGGCCAAAACAAGGTGTCTGAGGAAGCAGCATATTTAATTTCCACATGAGGAGCACAATTATGAGGACTTAACACGCTGTCTATGTAGGAAGATCACTAGGTTTTGGAACAGAGCAGGAAAAACGCAGCAGTGTTTTTAGACAGACTGAGGTGAATAATCTCTAAACCTCTGGATTCAGTTTAAAGGATTCCAGCCGACCCATTGAGCCTCATGAAGAGAGACTAACATGCTTTTACCAAACAGTCTGTATTCACACACTTAGTGAAGCCGTGTGTGTGTGTGTGTGTGTGTGTGTGTGTGTGTGTGTGTGTGTGTGAGAGAGGAGAGAGAGAGAGTAACTAAGGAACGCTCTGAGAGTCTCACGGCGCAGCTGTCAGAAAGCGTTTTCTTATTCTGCTTTACCTTTCCCGTCGACCGCGTGATCTGAAAATGATGTATAAAGACAGGTCTGATAGACAGAAAAGCAATAGAAGATACGACATCAGACAAACAATGAGAATAACGGGAGCACATAGACAGATAAATAGAATGACAGAACAAATGAACAAACGAACAAAAACAATAGAAAGGGAGTCTGAGATGAAAGAATGAATGACGACCAGAAAGATAGATAGATAGATAGATAGAAAGTATGATAGAGCGATAGATAGAACAATAGAATGAATGAACATCAGACAGAATGAACGAGAGAACAAACGAACGAATGATAGAGATAGATAGAACAACAGAGATATACACATATAGAGAGATAGAATGATAGAACGAACAAACAACAGACAGGCAGACAGATATATAGATAGATTATTCTGAATGGTTCTGATAGAAACTAATGTCAAACTGTGCTAGCTTGGTGTGCTTCAGTTTACCACACACACCACACACACACACACAAAACCACACTCTCTCTCTCACACACACACACACAAACACACACTCTCTCTCTCTCTCTCTCTTTCACACACAACTCACACACACACGCACACACTCACACTCTCTCTCTCACACACCACCACACACACACACACAAACACACACAACATCACTCTCTCGCTCTCTCTCTCTCTCTCACACACAAACACAAACACACACACACCAACACTCTCTCGCACAACACCCACACACACAAACACACAACCTCATCTCTCTCACACACACACACACACACACTCTCTCTCCACACACCCACACTCACACACACACAAACACTCTCTCTCTCTCTCTCACACACACAATCCACCACACACCCACACTCACACTCTCTCTCTCACACACACAAAACACACACACACACCACACTCTCTCTTCTCATCTGCTCTCTCTCACAACACACACACACACACACCACTCTCTCTCCTCCTCGTTCTCTTCTCCAAAACACACTTCACACACACACACACAAACACACACACCCTCACACTCAACACTCTCTCACACACACACACACACACACACACACACTCTCTCTCTCTCTCTCACACACACTCACACACACACACACACACACACACACACACTCAACCTCTCTCTCACCCTACCACACCACAACACACACACACACACAAACACCACCAAGGTATGTGTTTACATCGCAGCGGATGTGTGTGTTATCTGTCACTCTCTGTCTGTGGTGATTCTTGCTGTTAAATCAGATGCGGTGAGTAACGCAGACGTGTCGTTGTGTAGACACGGAGAAAACCAGCACAACATCATCAAACTTCTACAGTATGTGCTTGTTTTGTTTTGCTTTTGGAAAGTTTGCGTGTGTGTGAGTGAAGCTGCAGCGCTGCGGTTTGACACGCGCGTCTGTACGGCTGGATAATTACCCTCCACCTGTCTCGCTCTCCACCCGACTGTCTGACAAACACACTACTGCAACAGCACGACCTGAAACATCTGACAACTCACTCACACACACTACCTGTCTATCTACCCACCTGTCTGTCTTGTTTATCATCTATCGCTGATGCCATAAGTCTTAATATCTCAATGTTTACATAAAAATTCAAGCATCTTCACCTCAATATCAGGAATGAACGCCTCGACTAAAACTTTTCTAGAGCATCAACTTGTTGAGATCTGAAACGAGTGTCAACAGACCTTCTTCTTTCTGCGATACACACACTCAAACTTTTAATGACCGAACTCCAACTGGATCTTGGAGAGGTGCAGCGAGGAGCGGGAGTCTGACCGGGTGGCTGGCGCTCCTCAGAAGACATGCGGCTCTACTCGGAGGAGCGCGGCGTTCCTGCTTCAAGAAGCTCATTAGAGGAGCCCATATGTCAGGAGAGAGAGAGAGAGAGCGAGCGTGTGGGCCTTCGCCGCCGCCTGCCTCTTCATCCACCAAACACTTTCATCCGTAAACACGATGCATTATAATTGAGATGCAGCCGCCAAGATGCGGTGATATTTAGCGCCTGATCGAAACGTTTGCTGCGTCTTTCCCTGCAGACTCTTCACACACTGATTCAGAGCTGTAATTAGAGAAGAGAAACTCTAGCAGAGGAGTGATTTTTCGGGACGCTCGTTTGCAGTTGCATGAATAAAACGAGGGAATAATCATACGGCTCTTTTTAAAGCTGCTCCAGTTTGGTTGCAGCTCAGAGACGTCGCAATTGTCTGGGAGGCCTGCCAACTGCGCCTGCCATCTGAACACACACACACTCGCACACACACACACACACAACATACACACTCACATGCTCATACTCACACTCACACACACACACACTCACACTAACACACACACACTCACTCACACGCGTAACACTCACACTCCCACAACACTTCGCACACCTCCACTCGCGCCACACTCACACACTCACCACACACACAAAAAAACACCACACTCAAACACACAACCCCCACTTGCTGCAACTGCGCCCGCACCCCCCGCTTCGCTCACATAAACACACACACACCCACACACCCATCCCCCGCCCACATCACACACACATTCACACACACTACTACATTCATAACACACAATCACACACTCACACAACCACCAATCACTTCATTCTACACGCACACTCACAATGCACTATACGATTCATTTCCCCCACAACACCCGCGCACCACAGTCCTCAATAGCGCACACACTCAAACTCACACACACCACAATAACTCTCACCCACCGCCTCAACAACTGGAGCCAGCAGACACAAAGTGCGAGGGGCTCACACGAACAGTTGTCTACACACAAACACACAGCTCACGGCTCATCACCACTTCGCTCTACACTGCTCACTAGCTCACACACACTCACTCACAAACAACGCAACCTGGCACCACAGTGTATGTACATTGTCCATCTGACTGGGACGCTCAGCCAACTGCGCTAGCCTTCTGCATTCTGAAACCACACACACAACACACTCTACACTACACATGCACGCCAACACACCACACATAACAAACTCTCTCAACACGCTCATAATCACACAACAATACTACCGACACTAAACACGCACACGCGCACACACACTCCAATAACACACACCACCAACCACTCACTCAGTCACACACCGCGCACCAAGCACTCCTCACGCCACACTCACACCAGGACAGTAAATAGATACTTATACAGCATCTGAATGCAAATGTTTTTATAGCTCATGCATCAAACAGACATTAGTGTGGTGATGTATAATATATATATATATATATATAGGTGTGTGTGCTGTTGTATCATTTAGTTTATATATTCACCAGATTGTATAACATTATCACCGGTGTGACGAGCTTTGATTTTTACGATTCAGCATATATATATTAAAATTTAGTGTCAGATACTTTTCTTCAGTATAATTACCAGTTGTTCCCCCTTATCTTGTAAGGTCGCTTTACACACCGTCCTTGTTGTACAGCAAGTTTTTTTCAAAACCATTCAACAACAGACATATTTGTCAATCAAACATTAAAAGTTGGTTGGATAAATGGGGTTTAGTAAAACTTTTATTTTTTATCTATTAATACCCATTATGTTTTCTTAATATTTTGAATTAGATTTTATTTTCCATATTTTCTGTTTTTCGTATTTAAGGTAGTTTCAGTCATTTTTTTGTGGGTTGTTGTACATTGTTTTATTACGTTTTGCGAAATGGCTACGATATGTGGACGTTTTAGTTTATTAGTTTAGTATGGTCGTATCATGAACTTAAAATTCCGAATGAAAATGAGCTACATTCAGATAACTCGATCCCGATGAAAATGCTGATGTTTTAACTAGTCTTTTATTTCAGTTAATGTTTATTTTATTTATAGTAATGGTTTTAGTTGTAGTTTTTGTTAATGGCAATAACCCTGTCTGATGTTTGTCTCAGAATAAATGAAGAAGTCACCTGAGGCTGTACGCTGCAGTGATTTTACCACAGGTAAACAGTGTAAAGCAGCATCAGAACTGATAAATCAAGAGATGTTTGGCTCGTGTTAGCAAGCTGTGGTTCTACACACAAACCTGGAGTAAACTGAAACTGAGACGAGAGAAACAGAGAAACACACTGACACTGGAGGCAGAGGAGTGAAAGGAGCTTATGTTAATGAGCCATTCAGAGCTCCGCCCCCATCCTCCTCCACGCATATCATTAGTGCATATAGTGCCCAACAAATACACATGAAATCAAGCAGCTGCAGCTCCTCTGTGTGAGGTGTGACTGTGTGTGTGGTGTGTGTGTGTGTGTGTGAGTGTGTGGGTGTGTGTGTGTGTGTGTGTGGGTGTGGGTGTGTGTGTGTGTGTGTGTGAGTGAATGAGTGTGTGTGTGAGTGTGAGTGTGTGTGTGTGGGTGTTGTGTGTGAGTGTGAGTGTGAGTGAGAGAGAGAGAGAGTGTGTGTGTTTGAGTGTGTGTGTGTGTGTGTGATGTGAGTGTGTGTGTGTGTGTGTGGTGTGTGTTGTGTGTGTGTGTGTGTTATGTGTGTGCGTGTGTGTGTGTGTGAGTGTGTGTGTGAGGTGAGGTGTGTGTGTGTGTGTGTGTGTGTGTGCGAGTGTGAGTGTGAGTGTGTGTGTGTGTGTGTGTGTGTGTGAGTGTGTGTGTGTGTGTGTGTGTGTGTGTGTGAGTTATGCATGTATGTGTGTGTGTGTGTGAGTGTGTGTGGGGGTGTGTGTGTGTGGTGTGTGTGTGTGTCTTAGAGCTGTGTAACTAGCAACAAATATCTCATATACTATAAAAAAAACATATAAAATATAAAAATAAAGTATTAAGTAAATCTAGGAAATAAATATATATTATCAATATGAGGAATAACATTTAGTGGTCAAACAATTAATCATGATTAATCGAATCCAAAATAAAATATTTTGTTTTTTACGTAATATATGTGTGTGTACTGTGTATATTTATTATTTTATTAAGCACCACATACAGCAATTTTTGAATATATTTACTGTATACTGTATAATATTTTATTCACATAAAATATATCATATAAAATTATTGAATATATAAAAGTAACACATTTTTTTTAAATATCGATACATGTGTGTGTACTGATATATTAGATGCATAATTAAATATACACAGTACACACACATCTATTATGTAAACAAAAACTTATTTTGAATGCGATTAACGTGACCAAGCACTACTATATAAGTTTTTTTAAACGTGTTTTCAAATCTATTATTTAAATATAATTTATTAAATGAAATTAATATATTCATTTAATTGTATATATAATTTATAGTGATTTAATATTTACTTATGAAATAATTTATATATTCGATATATTTCGTCAATTTATTCAAAGTAATATTTCTATAGTCTGCGATTTAACTAGTAAATAAATATTAATGCTTCTTTGTATTTAGTAATATAATTATTCTGCCAAAAAAATTTTGGTATTTTGACATAAAAGCACATAAAAAAAACAGCAGTTTTGTACAATTAGACCTAATTTTATGTCACAGCAAACATAATCACAAAACACTTGTGAATTTCGATTTTTGATGTCAGCTCTACATCACCAGGTCGTTTAACGCAAACAAACTGGAAACCAGGACGCCACCAAGCCAGAAAAAGTTTTCAGTATTATTTCATATTTTAACGCTTTGTTGGTGTGAAAAGAATCTAAAATGTCCAAAGCGAGTTTATCATGATAACCATTAACGTTTTCCTTAATAGCCGGCTCTGTGACCGAAGGTTTTGTCCATTTTCACAGTTCTGGCTCAATCAGCTCGGGATGTCCACTTTAACACTCCTCAGAGTCCAGACCACCAAACAGGACCTTAAAGCTAACCAATAATAGTAACCGATCTACTACATCCCAATCAAACCCAAAAGGACCAAAGTCTAGCGCCGCCCCAATTACTGCTAACCATGAAACAAAAGCCTGCGGCATTATAAGGTACATGAGTGAGAATAGTGCCCGTCACTGAATCCCACTCTCGGATATTGAACGATGAATCTCTCAAAAGGCGGTAAGATACGGGATAGTTGTCTTCCGGGACTCAGATCAGACGGGGTTTCCAGGCTGGAATGATACAAATGACTCGCTGAAAGCCAATCAGAAGGAACCTGCTGCTGGGCCGTCAGTTCTTGACCTTCTGAGGGTGTGTGTGGTGCTGCTCCTGTGCAACAACACACACACACTCTGAGGTGGTTACTGTGCCCGTCGCGTGGTGCGAGTGTGTGTGTGTGTGGTGCTGCTACTGGGCCACACAAACACCACACACACACACCACTCTGATGGGGTTACTGTTGCCAGTCGGTGTGTGTGTGTGTGTGATAAACAGCTGGCTGCCGTACACACCGGCCCGTCTGTCTATGGTGTTTATCTTCAAAGAGTCAGTGGAGCTGCAGGCCTGCGTCTCGCGCCAACTGACCCAGTCAAAGCACTGCCAACCTGGACCCAAAGAGACGCCGTGAACCACCAGACTGAACACACACACACACGCACCCACCACGCACGCACACACAACACTCATGCACCCACACACACGACGCGCACAACACACCAGAGAGACACACAAACACGAGGCGCGCATGCTACGACACCCACAGCCAGCACCGCTCATCTGCGCTGGTTGCGCACACACACACAAAACACACACACTCACACACACACACACACACACCCACACCACACCCACACACACACCACACACAAACACAAAACAAACACACACACACACCCACACACACTCTCCACAGGTTTACATTTGTGAAAAGTGGGGACTCTCCATAGGCGTAATGGTTTTTATACTGTACAGACCGTATATTCTATTGCCCTACACCAACCCTACCCCTAAACCTACCCCTCACAGGAGACTTTCTGCTATTTCAGATTTTCAAGACACTCCATTCTGTGTGATTTATAAGAATTTTGAAAAGTGGGGACATGGGGTAAAATCCTGAAAAGTCACCTTCTCCTTGCTGACTCAATGGATATACCTGTCCTACCACGTTTGTACAGATCGCGGAGCGCCGGGGATGAGCCAAAACACGAGCCCACAGGAAGCGCTCGACTGTTCTCATGTGTCACAACTGATACGCACACCCACACACACACACACACACACACACACACACACACACACACACACACACACACACACACACACACACACACACAAAATTATATTATTGTAAATCTTATATATTCTTGTTATAATATACATATGGTAGATATATATTAATATATATATGAATGACACTACCTTAACTATAAACCTAAATAAATAACAACAAATTAAATATATACTCTATTTTCAGATTAACACATTAAGGATAAATTATATACATTTAAAATATATGAACTATACAGTATACGTTTATACACATAAATATAAAATACAAATCTGAAAAGAAGATAAAAAATTTAATAAAAAAAAATAGATATAATGGTTTTAAATTCATATTATTCTTAAAGTATATTTTAAAGATATAATATACATTATATTTTAAATAATAGGATTTGAGGTAATAATATAATATAAATAATAAATAATAGAAAAAAACATTTATTATTACAAGGGCCATATGTGAGTTTTGGATTTGGTTGTTTCCTGGTCCTTTAAGTAATAACAACCTTCATTTAAAGAAACTGCATGTTGTTGCACTTGGATGTTTCTTTGAGTAATATTAAAGTTGTGTGTGATCTGGAAACAAGGCAGAAGTGTGACAAACATGCAACAAAATAAGAAATCAGGAAGGGGGCCAAAACTTTTTCACACCAAAGGATATATATATATATAACGATATCCCATATTAGAAATTTAAATGATATTATATGCAATTTAAATATACACAACATAATATATATTATATTTATACATATAAAATATATTAAATTTTTATATTTGCAAATATACCCATTTTGTATAATACTTTACAAATCAAATGCACTCTTATATGTAAATACTGTAAAGCAGCCCCAGCCACACAAATATATCTACTGCAGCATAAAGACTTTAACCACACCACTCGTATACAGTCATAACACTGAATAATGGAAAAGCATCCAGTAACAAAGACAGTCGGACACTCCACACAACACAATCCATATCAGTCACCTTTGGGCTCTTAATTTATGCTAATGACATGCAAAGCCATTGCAGCTGATTGGTGGCTTCTTGCATCAGCAGCACGACCGCCAGAGCTCTCAGAAACTTCCACTTTATGAACACATCTACCTCTCCACACAGCACAGCGTTCACTAAACTACACACTTCTTAACATCAACTACGGCTTTTCTGTCCGTAAAGAAAGAGAGACCTATAGATCATCCAGTCTTTTTCTATCTCTTCTGACCCCGATTTGATCCGGTGACCCTCGTGTCTGACGGTATTGTGTTGCATGTGTGAGAGAGGCGTGTCGTTCAGTCTGTGACGGCTGAAGCTTCATCTCTGCTCAATAGCGGCTCTCAAAGCGGC
>JADLZN010008215.1:17500-47500 GCA_018155175.1 Sinocyclocheilus anophthalmus | reverse complement strand
GCCTCTAGTGGAACCACCCTGTCAGAGCAGGTATTCGAGGATACCATGAGGAGTGGGTCCCAGGCGGAACCGGGGTTTTAGACCACTCAGAAAAAGAGAACGAAGCTGTGCGCGTAACTCTTACCATATAGGATTTTAGAGAATTGGGCAAAGTAGAACGTGCGCACTTACCACTTTTGTGGAATTTTAGAAAAGTGGGCAAAGGTACCGTGCCCACTTACCACCATGTGGTTTTTAGAACGTCCATATGTAGATGGATACATCCGTTCTAGGGGGTTCTCGTGGCACTCCTGGAGGGCAGCCTATAGATGGAACTCTGAGAAGTCATCAGTCTCACCTACGGCTATCACACTGGCTTGGCTAGCCGCGAACCTGTAGCTGAGGGAACAGACCTCAGAGGCACCCTCCGTTTTTTCCTCAGCGGAGGGAATACTGTTTCCCATTCCAGGTGACCCTTTCTCCTGAAAGGGAGCAGTGCTACCATTACCACAAGGACAAAGCCCATGGAGTGAGGGATTCCTCCTCGGAGAGTATACTGCTCGCCAGCGACACCCTCTTAGTACCCCTCCACCCTGAGATCGGGGAGCAGTGCCTTCTGAGGTCGTCGATCGAGACACACTGGTGAAGGCGCCCAGGAAATCGGGCCTAACCTCTCTGAAACAGGGAACGAAGTCCGAAACGCGTAACCCTCACCATACAGGATTTTTAGAGAGGTGGGCAAAGAAGAACGTGCGCACCTACCACTTTCGTGGGATTTTAGAGAAGTGGCAAAGCATAGCGTGCACACCTACCACCTAGGTGGAATTTTAGACGGGTGGCAAAGCCTAACGTGCCCACCCACCACTTACGTGGATTTTAGAAAAGCGGCAAAGGATAACGTGCACACTTACCACTCACGTGGATTTTAGAAGGTGCGCAATGAGCACTCTTAGGGTTCTATTGTCACCCGGACGTAATGGCCGGTCGGGAACAGCAGCTCCAGCACCCTCCTCAGAGGTGAGGGGAGTGCTGTCTCCAGGGTGTGTCGACCAAGACACACTATTTGAGTGGAACCCAGGGTACCGGGGTGTTACTCCACTTTGAAACAAAGGGAACGAAGACAGCACGCGTAACCCTTACCTTCACAGGATTTTAGAGAAATGGGCAAAGAATCCCGTGCCCATTTACCACCTAAGTGGAATTTTAGAAAATGGGCAAAGCAACACGTGCCCATCTACCAGCTATGTGGATTTTAGAGAAATGCGCACAGCTTCACGTGCACATCCCCCACTCACGTGGCATTTGGAGAAATGCGCAAAGCCTTGCTTTACGTGGACATTTACCATATTATCTGGAATTTAAGTTCATGGAAACCCGACCATATCGGCCAGCCGGAAGAGGCCGGCTCGCACATCTCAGTGGTGATGGGAGCCCTGCCTAGGACAGCCTTACACAGGAGGATCCTGGTGATGCCCCCGTACCTCCCGTTCGTTGCCTCAGCAAGAAGGAGTATGCTGGTGGCCAGGAAGCCCCTCGGGGTGACCAGGCACTGTAGCCCCGTCCGGGTGCCTTGCAGCGTAGCACCGGGGGCCTGATGTTCACGAAGGCTCCCGCAAAAGCCCGTGTTCGGCCGCATGATCCAGGAGGTATGAAGCCGAAGCCCGGCTTTTCTTACCGTCTGAATATATGTCGACGAGTGACACGCCTACTGCAAGTAGAGCACCTGGCTTCTGAGCCCAGCAACGGCACCTCATCGAGGGCGTCTAGCAAGGGACAGAAACGTACAGGTCCCGGGAAACACTGCAAGGAACTATAGAAGGTTACACACACACAGCCATCTCGGTCTGTCCTCGATATACAGATATCATGATATTTGGATCGTACTCACCCCCATGACCTCTGTGCTGGAGCTCTGCTCCGAGGATCTTTCTGACCGGATCATCCGCTGCAGGTAACTTTATACATTTTTTACGCATGATCACCTAAGTATTACTCTGACCCGGACGAAAACGCTGGCGCCTTGCCCAGGTCTCACCCCTCGGGTTTCGCCTGCCTCCCCTTGACCCACGATACTTCCTACCCCCACCCACAGGTGGAGGCGGGGCGCGAGTCGCGACACTAGCCCTCTGTGCCCGTCTCTGTTCCTCAAACCGAGACGGGCCAGGACACCCTGGTTTGTTCGGGCTCAGACCTGGACCTTCGTGGTATGAAGGATTTGAACGCTGCTGAGCGCGACTTCGCCTCCCTGAATTTGTCGACTACCGTCTCAACGGAGGTGCCAAACAGTTCAGAGGGCGAAACCGGGGCATTGAGAAGAAAGCCCCTTTCTTTCTTCCTGATGTCCGCTAAGTTCACCCACAACTGCCGCTCCGTCACCACCATAGCAGCCATCGCTCTGCCCATGGCAGAGGCTGCCTGCTTAGTAGCCCAGAGGGCCAAGTCTGTGGTGCGCCGCAGCTCAGCCGTTTCACCAGGGGAAAGGCCCTGCCCCTCATCCAGGTCCTTCAGCAGGTCAGCCTGGTATGCCTGAAGCACCGCCATCGTGTGCAACGATGCCACAGCCTGACCTGCCGCTGCGTATGCCTTGCCGTTCGTGCGAGATGTGGCTTGAAGGGGCACGGATGGCAAGGAGGGAGTTTTGAGAGATGACGTCTGGCTAGCGTCTCTTCCACCGGGGCCATCATCTCATAGCCGCTTTCGCGCATCGACTCGATATTCGCATAACTCGTATGCTGAAACCGGTATACGCGTGAGGAAAACGGCCTCTCCCATTCCTTCTCGATCTCAGTGTGGAGATCAGGAAGGAAAGGAAGGCTCACTTGAGCTGGAGGTCTATGGTCAGAGAGATAACGTTCGTCGAGGCGACCTCGCGACGTCACCTCCCTGGCTCGTTTCCACGGTAATTCGAGCCTCGCCGTGGCCCGATCCATTACCTCTAGCAGCTCACCATACGCAGGGAAGGTGGACTGGGAAAGCTCAGCCTCGGCTTCTTCACTCTCCACATCCATTCCCTGCTCTTGTTGGGCTGGGCCCAACTGAGCACTGGCCCCTGGATCAGATGAAATCAGAGAGAGGATATCATCGTCCAGCGCCTGTCTCTCGCCCGACACCGATGCGCGGAAGAGGGGAACCCCCCCTTCAGCCTCATCGGCTAGGTCCACCTGAGATCCCCACAAGCTCATTCTCCTCCGTGCCTCAGCAGCGGCAGGTCCCGAGCCGCGGGAAACCGATGGTTGTCCCTCTCCACTCGAGAAGAGAGACAAACGAGAACGGAGCTTTTTCAGCGAAAAGCTCTCACAGTGCACGCAGATTGCCCCCTCGAGGACATCGCGTGCGTGCTCCTCGCCCAAACAAACAACGCATAGATCGTGTGAATCATCGGGTGTCAGAAACCGCTGACACGGATGTACACACTTTCTAAAAGCTCCGCTAGTGCTCGCCATAGTAGGAAAATAAATACTCTTACTTTGCTTTTGGAATGCACGCTTCAAACAGAACGGTCAGTGAATATGAAGAAGTGGATGATGTGTGCTCCCGGCGCCTATTTATATTGTAGTCGCACCGGTAGTGACGTCATGTCTGTCGCCGGCCAACGAGTTGTTTTTTTTTCAATGTAGGCTTCAGACACGGGTCACGACGAGGCGTTCCCATAGCGACCCCTAGAGGACGCAGTTCGAAGTTCCCATGAACCAATTATATTAATCAGATATTATTTGTTGTTACTACTGTAAATATATATTCAATTATTATTGGATCTCGTTCAATACTTTCAGAATCTTTACTTATGAAAACGATTTTGTTTCTGTATTTTAAATATATTTTTTATATTTTATATATTTTTTTATATATTTATTGAAGAAAAAAAATCTTTTATTTTTCAAAATAAGCAGGAAATAGTACAAACTTTGCTAAAGTGATTGTTTTGAACATGTATTAACTCAGACATTATTTAAAAAGGCCCCTCTTGCCACCTCATACATTTATAAGATTTTTAAACAAAATAAACAACAAACACAAAATTTGTTGCTCCATTAATGTTCAAAAGTCTACCGGTCAAAAGTTTAGAATAATTACGACTTTGTAATGTTTTTGAAAAAAGTCTCATGTTCACCAAGGCTGCACTTATTTGATAAAAAAAATACAGTAAAAACAGTAATAATATTAAATATTCTTATATTTTAAAATAGCTGTTTTCTTTTTTAATATATTTTAAAATGTAGTTTATTGCTGTGATCAAAGCTGAATCATTCTCATTTGCTTATTTTAAAGAAAAGACTATATTTATGCATCTATTTGATCAAAATAAATTCTACAACTCTTTTCATCATTGATAATAATCAGAAATGTTTCTTGAGCAGCAGATCAGCATATTATACTGATTTCTGAAGATCATGTGAGACTGAAAGTGGAGTAATGTTGCTGAAAATACAGCTGCGCATCACAGAAATACATTACAGTTTAACAGATATTCACATAGAAAACAGATATTTTAAATTGTAATATATTTCACCATTTTTAGTGTATTTACTGTATTTTTAATCAAATAAATGCAGCCATGAAGAAACTTCTTTCTTTGTGTACATGTATTCAAAATTCACTTAAATATTTGAAAAAAATCTCAAAACATTGATTCTTGATTCATTTTTTGATTGGACGACAAAGGTAATTTTACCCCAAAAATGTGATTAAAAAGCAAAATAAAGAATTAAACATGCTATTAGAAAAGGTCACATGAAGACTATGTAGCAAACATGTTGATTGCATTCTGTTTTTAATCAACAGTATGCACTAAACAGTGTGCAGTATGCAGTAAAGCGCACACTAGTGCCACAGCAAACCCCAGCAGAGACTGTCAGACGTGTCGTACCTGTTTGGCTCCGGGTCAGTGTTTGCTGTTTGACGTCGCTTTGCCGTGACTGTTGCTCTTAGTGCACACCTGGACGCTGTCGCCAGACTCAGGCTGTAACTTAACGGTGGGAACGCTGAAGATTGAAGACACTGAAAAACAAAGACACATTCACTCTGTGAGTCTCCATGTAAAATCTTCTGTGGGAAAAGACGATGCAAAATATAACACCATCATGTGAAAGAAAGAGAGGTAAAACAATGACATTTTGATGATGATGATGATGACAAGAAAAATAGAGTTCAAAATTAGTAAATCTATAACTATCCAATTTAGAATTCCAGAAACACATGATGCACTTTTACAATATTTTTTAAAACAAAACTCTAATAATGAATAATGATTTTTTTTGTCAGAAGGGATTTAAAATAATACCTAGATTATTAATTAATATATATGACGTCTATAGAAGCATACTTTCAGTTCACGTTATCATAAAAAATTTATTTTCATGACAGCTGTGCGGAGAGGAATAAATAAAGCATATATTATATATTATAGCATTTCGTCACAAATTCATCAAAGCTGTTTCCACTGCGTTATACACCAAACGCCACGACCCTGTAAAGCAGCTTTAAAGACTTTAGAGAGACCAAGAGAGATGTAGAGTATGTTGAAGGAAAATAAATAAATAAACAAATAATATATATACAGTGGGTACGGAAAATATTCAGACCCCCTAATTTTTTCACTCTTTTTTATATTGCAGCCATTTTCTAAAATCATTTAAGTTTTTTTTTTTTTTTTCCTCATTAATGTACACACATATTGACAGAAAAACACAGAATTGTTGACATTTTTGCAGATTTATTAAAAAAGAAAAACTGAAATATCACATGGTCCTAAGTATTCAGACCCTTTGCTGTGACACTCATATATTTAACTCTGTGTTGTGCTGTCCATTTCTTCTGATCATCCGTGAGATGGTTCTACACCTTCATTTGATCCAGCTGTGTTTGATTATACTGCTTGGACTTGATTAGGAAAGCCACACATCTGTCTATATAAGACCTTACAGCTCACAGTGCATGTCCGAGCAAATGAGAATCATAGGTCAAGGAACTGCCTGAAGAGCTCAGAGACAGAATTGTGGCAAGGCACAGATCTGGCCAAGGTTACAAAAAAATTTCTGCTGCACTTAAGGTTCCTAAGAGCACAGTGGCCTCCATAATCCTTAAATGGAAGACGTTTGGGACGACCAGAACCCTTCCTAGAGCTGGCCGTCCGGCCAAACTGAGCTATCGGGGGCGAAGAGCCTTGGTGAGAGAGGTAAAGAAAAACCCAAAGATCACTGTGGCTGAGCTCCAGAGATGCAGTCGGGAGATGGAGAAAGTTGTAGAAAGTCAACCATAACTGCAGCCCTCCACCAGTCGGGGCTTTATGGCAAAGTGGCCCGACGGAAGCCTCTCCTCAGTTGCAAGACACATGAAAGCCCGCATGGAGTTTGCTAAAAAACACCTGAAGGACTCCAAGATGGTGAGAAATAAGATTCTCTGGTCTGATGAGACTTTTTGGCCTTAATTCTAAGCGGTATGTGTGGAGAAAACCAGGCACTGCTGTTCACCTGTCCAATACAGTCCCAACAGTTAATCATGGTGGTGGCAGCATCATGCTGTGTTGGTGTTTTTCAGCTGCAGGGACAGGAGGATTGGTTGCAATCGAGGGAAAGATGAATTAGTACAGGGATATCCTGGACGAAAACTTTTCCAGAGTGCTCAGGACCTCAGACTGGCCGAAGGTTTACCTTCCAACAAGACAATGACCCTAAGCACACAGCTAAATAACGAAGGAGTGGCTTCACAACAACTCTGTGACTGTTCTTGAATGGCCCAGCCAGAGCCCTGACTTAAACCCAATTGAGCATCTCTGGAGAGACCTAAAAATGGCTGTCCACCAACGTTTACCATCCAACCTGACGGAACTGGAGAGGATCTGCAAGGAGGATTGGCAGAGGATCCCCAAATCCAGGTGTCTTTTTTCCCAAAAAGACTCATGGCTGTATGAGATCAAAAGGGTGCTTCTACTAAATAATGAGCAAAAGGGTCTGAATACTTAGGACCATTTCAGTTTTTCTTTTTTAATAAATCAGCAAAAATGTCAACAATTATGTGTTTTTATGTCAATATGGGGTGCTGTCCGTACATTAATGAGAAAAAAAAATTAACAAATGATTTTAACAAATGGCTGCAATATAAAAAAGAGTGAAAAATTTAAGGTGGTCTGAATACTTTCCGTACCCACTGTAAACTTGTATCACTAACAAAAGATTTATGTTGTTGAATAAGTCTCTGCTGCTCACCAAGGCTGCATTTATTTGACCAAAAGTACAGTAAAACTGTGAAATATTATTACAATTTAAAACAGTAGTTTTCTATGTGAATATATTGCAAAATGTAATTTATTCATGTGATGCAAAGCTGAATTTTCAGCAGCTCAAGATTTGCTGCTCAAGAAACATTGCTTATTATTGAAGATCATGTGACACTGAAGACTGGAGGAATGATGCTGAAAATACAGCTGCGCATCACAAGAATAAAATACATTTTAAAACATATTCAAATAGACTTTTTGTAATTGTAATAGTATTCCCATACTTCTGTTTTTATTTTTTATCAATAAATGCAGCCTTGGTGAGCAGAAAGACTTGTATATGTATGCGTATTAAAATCCCTATTTGAACTAGTTTGAGATACATATGTGGGGGGAAAAAAAACAGAAATTTCTTTCTCAAAACATTGATTCTTGGTTTGTTTTTTGATTGGACTTGCCAAAAGTTAATTTTACACAAAAAATGTGATTAAATTTATAATAAAATATAAATACCTACTAAAAAATACAGAGAGATGTAGAGTATGTCAAAGGGAAATATATTTAATTAATTCAATTCATGTATTAGTGAATACAGGTGCAAGAGGCACAAATGGAAAAACTGACTTCGGAGTGTGTATATGTGTGTGTATATATATTTACCTTTATCTTAACATTTATGGAGGAATGGGCTTTTCTACTGTATGTGGTTTCTTACCGGCCCAAGAGATATGCCCAACAGTAAAAATGATGCTTGACTTAACAAACAGCAGTAATAAAGACATAAAACCATAATAAATTAACACATCAGCGCTTGCACTAAATTTAATTTAATAAATGCCATAAATCCTGCTGCAATTGCTGTATCAATCAAAGCCCGAGCTGAAATGTTAATTACGGCCCGTCCTCCCCAGCAGCAGCCGCTTCTCTTTTGTGACTGAACTGCAAGCGTATATGAAACAACAGAATTAATTTTCCCTTCATTCTTCTGCTTCAAAAGGGGCGCTGCTCTTGTTGTGTTGTGTTGTGTGTGTGTGTTGTGTGTGTGTCAGAGCTCCGCCTCCTCGCCGGAGCCCCGCCCCCTCCACCCCGCCAGCACGGCCTGCTGTGAGCTGATAACAGGATTAATTCAGCTGCTGCTCCTAATCTGGGAAATTAAAAACCTCATTCTCGCATTCAAATGACTCGCCCGACGCTTGTCTAACACGAACGCCTGTTTTCTGATGTGTAGGACTGAACGTGTCTGCGCTACAGCTGTGCTGCTTGCTAATGGAGGCCTGACAGCGTCCTCGATGGGGGTCTGATGTCTGGATTATGAATACATGTCATATCAGACAGGACAAAAGCCTTGAGCTCCTCTAACAACTGAAACCAGTCTGAAAGACCCCAATCATCAGCAGCCCCTCTGTGTTTCTGTAGGTGTTCAACACAAACATGTGGAAGCTTATTTCCATAATGAAATTTTAAAAAAATAAAAAAAAAAGGTCAATGCAACATTTTATCTCACAATTCTGACTTTTTTTCAGTTCTGAGAACTGTGAGAAATAAATTCTCAATTTCGAGAAAAAAGTCAGAATTGTGGGATATAAACGTAATGAAAAAAGTCAGAATTATGAGACGAAAACTCAAGGACAAAACTGCGAAATACAAACTCGGAATTCTGAGAAAAAAAATCATAATTGTGAGATTTAAAAAATTTTTATTCCATGGTGGAAACAAGATTCCATACGAACGCTTCATTAACGTCATTAACATTAACAATGTTTCGACACTCTCTGAGCATCGATGTGTCAAAGAATGACAAACACAGAAGGTTTACAGTGTTTCTACAGTACATCTCTGGTTATCACTGATTCTTGAATCACTGTTTGATTGGACTGCCTACATTTAGTTATTGAAAAAAGCTAAATAAAGAACTAAACATGCATTTAGCAGGTCACATGACGAATATGTAGCAAACGTCTGTTGAAATGTTGATTGCACACTGTTTTTAGTATGCACTAAATACTGTGCAGTGTGCATAAGAGTGTTTGGAGCGTCATGTGTCTTTACACCTTCTTCAGTATTTATCTCCAGCATCATGTTTAATAACATCTCAATTTTTCATCAGATTAGCTTGACCAGTTTCTTTGTCTGCTTCTGTTCTTTTGTTTCTGCAGGACTCTTTGAAATGCTGCTCATTTGAAACATTGTAACAGTCTGAAAAACGTGCATCGACCAATCAGAATCAAGAGTTCCACACTGCTGACAGTAACCACTTCCAGAGTATTTGGGTTTGGTAAATCAGGAAAGCGTGTCAGTCTGCTGAAGCTCTTTCTGAAGAGCGTGACGAGGCAGAAACACTTGAATCTGAGTGAATTAACATCTGAGCATCGGCATCACCACAATGAGCGGCGTTTGGTATTCAGCTCCAGACACATGTCTGTAAGACGGCATGTTAAACAGTAAAACACAGAGAGTAAAATCATCCACTGATGAAGAAGGGCAGGAGACGCTGACAGTGAAGGAAGGCTGTGTTCAGAATGGAATACTAACAATCTGTCTGCTGCATACTGCACAGTATACACTGCACACTGGATGCTATTTTAAAAATGTGAAAGTGTGCAACATGCAAGAGCAAGTTCAATTAAATACCACATTTCTCACACAATGGGTATTTCACGGACTTTAAACAGTCATAATGAAAAGAAGAAATAAAGACAAGTAAAATAATTAAAGAACATTAATAAATAAGGGAATGAATGAATGAATAGTTTGATTTAATGGAGTGAAGAAAATATGAACAAACGTCTTATAGTAAAATAGAGAACATGAATGAATAAATACAAGTTTGATAATTAATAATAATTAAATAATATAAAATAGTTTAAATGAGAAATAAAGATAGAGGTCTTAAAGCAAATTCATTTTAAAGAAATATAAATTATGAATGAATGAATAAATAAAAAAGTTTGATAAATCAATAATACATCATCTAAATAGTTTAAAGGAGAAATAAAGATGGATGGTATTAAAGGCATAAAAAAAAAAAAAGTTAAATAAGTTAAGAACATAACTGAATCAGAATAACAATAATAATTTTTCAAATGTATTGAAACTAATGAAAAAGATATATTATGTATATAAATTAAAGGACAGGCGAAAGTAAAACAACAGTGCGATCATCAGCAACAGTACTGTCACATGACCTCACTGCACTGCATATTTCAATCAAGGATATTGGTTGATATTACTTCCGGGTCACTCATCACACTGTAAATAGAAGGTCAAGTGCACTGCATTGCATTATGGGACGCAGTATGCTCTGCTTGCGTACTGCACATGCATCAGGTCACTGGAGTATTCCATGCATCATTTATGGTATGAAAATATGGTAATATGCATGTAATTTATGCCGTATGGTAGAATATGGCAGTGTGTGATGAATGGCAGTGAGGCAGTGGTGTGATGTGCGTTCACTGACTGTCAGGCAGCTCCCAGAGTCTTGGGGGCAGATGGCTGAAGTACTCGTGATGAAGCGCCGCCTGGGCCGAGAGACGGTTCTTTGGGAAGCACTGGAGAAATCTGGAAGCCAGTTCTTCAGCATGATCTACATAACCCAGCCTGCCAACACACACAGATATAAACACACATGAGTACAGTGCCAAGAGCACTCACCACACACACACACCACACACACATCACACACAGCTCAGGCTCTCTGCACTTTCACTCCGCTGGCCGTGCGGCCTGGAAAATGTTTGTTGACGTCTTGGTAGTGGAAAATGCAAAGCTGAGTTTCTCACCAATCAAGTCCCTCTAACGCAAAGACAAATCTGACACAAACACACCAGTGACAGAATGCCACATGAACACCCCGTTTTATATATACAGTATATATATATACACTGCCATTCAAACGTTTGGGATCAGTAAGAATTTTCATGTTTTTTTTTTTAAAGAAGTCCTTTTATGCTCATCAAGGGCTGCATTTATTTGATCACAAAGTACCGAAAACCCCAACTAAAATTGGAATCTTTTGCAATTGAAAATGTCACTGTTTTCCGTTTTTAATCTACTTTAAAATATAGATTTATTTCTGTGTTGGCAACGCTGACTTTAATCAAGCCCTCTACTCCTGTCATAGTCACAGGACCTTCGAAATCATTCTAATATGCTGAATTATTATCGATGTTAGAAACATCATTTTTGCGGCTTCATTTTTTTTTTGGAACCTCTGATGAATAAAATTAAAAAATACCATTTACTTAAAATAGAAATCTTTTCTAACAATATGCACTACCGTTTAAAAGTTTGGGGTCAGCAGATTTTTTTTCTTTCTATTTCTGAAAGAAATGTATACCTTTTATTCGAGTAAAAACAAAGATGTATTAAATTGATACAAAGTAACAGTAAAGACTTATATCGTTAAAAAATATTTTCTATTTTGAATAAATGCTGTTCTTTTACATTTTTATTCATCAAAGAATCCCGAAAAAAGCATCACAGGTTCCAAAACAATATTAAGCAGCAAAAACTGTTTTCGACCGGATGATAAATCGCATATTTTACTGATTCTGAAGACATTTGACACTGAAGACTGCGAGTAATGGTGCGAAATACAGCGCACATCACAGAATACATCATTTTAACAGACCGAGAAAACATTATTTTAAATTATAATAATATTTCAAAATATTACTATTTTTACTGTATTTTTTATCAAATAAATGCCTTAATGAGCAGAAGAGACTTCTTTCAAAAACTCTTGCTGACCATCTTTTTAACAGTAGAGTATAATCAGAATTTCATCTAGTTATATCTAGTGCTAATAAGGGACTGAAATAAAACTGCATGAGATTAACTTTTAGCTCAACTACTGTCTTGACGAAGCAACTGTCTGAAGAGCAAGTTAGTTAAACTATTAACATGCTTATATCTAAAGATCTTAATATTAACACGTGTCTGATGACACACATCTGAAGGAAGCTCTATGACAGAGTCTGCTGAGGTTTGATACCGTCAGCGTAATGCTAAAGATGCTAGATTGATTGCTCATTTGCACAAATTCTCATCTTGCGTAGTGTATTTTGGTGTCTAAGGCTGAATGTGTGTGAGGACTGAACTCCTGAACGATCACACACTCATGCCGATAAGAAAACTCATGTAAAAGACTCCAAATGCATGTGGATAATTAGGCCTCTGCAGCATTAACACGTTAAAGAAACATGAAGTTTCTGTCCACCAGCGGCGCTTTCAGCACTTTAACATAATGTGTGTGTGAAACGAGCCTGTACGTAGACGGGTGTCTGTGTGATTAGACACTCAAATCTACAGGCTTCGGTTTGCATCTGAGCGAAGCTGAAGTTCGTGAAGCTGCTGGTGATTCTTCAGTTCAGATGAGGGTCAACCGAATTAGATCTGAGGCTGCAGAAACTTCGCTAAACCTCAGCTGATAATAAGACCAAGGTCATTTTAGTTTGACATTTTTTACTTCATTATATTTTTTATCATCTTTTTGATAATTGATAACAATCAAAAATGTTTCTTGAGCACCAAATCAGCATTATAAGACTGGAGTAATGATGCTGAAAATTCAGCTTTGATCACAGAAATAAATTACATTTTAACAGATATTCACATAGAAAACAGCTGTTTTAGATTATAATAATATTTCACAATTTTTACTGTATTTTTGATCAAATAAATGCAGCCTTGGTGAGCAGAAGAGACTAATTTCAAAAACATTATAAGATTTTAACAAGTCTGAACTTTTGACAGGTAGAGACTCTAGAGGAGGGTCATTTCAGATTATTTCAGTCATTCTTTCAGGGGGAACAACTGAGACGTGGGTGATTTGAGCATTAATACTACATTTAATCACAATGCTCTCTAGGCATATAAATAATAATAGTGTGTGTGTGTGTGTGTGTGTGTAAACACATCTGCCGGTGTGAGGTTACACTTTAAAGTCGCTGTGTGAGAGACGAGAGCGAGAGAAACACAAAGTTGTGCTCTTCCCTCGTCTCTTCTCTTGGGATTGGGAACGTTCAGCATTATTACGTAGCATCTATGATGTGCCGATGTGATAGACGAGTGTGACGATCCTTTTAAGGCAGGTGCAGCACTGTGCCAAACATACACACACGTAAACACATACCTGCACAAACACACAATCAGACAACCTAAAAATACAGACAGAAACTTCAACCATTTTTGTGTGTAATAGTATGAATATATGTACTTTTAAAATTCATTTGTCACACATAAGGACTATTTAAGTGAACTGCAAACCTGCAATTCAGTCAATAATCTTACAGTGCAAGTATTACGCTGTAGAAATTAATGCGATGAGAATCGAATTTGATGAGAAAAGTTTGAGTTCATATGGAGATCTCAGAATTTTGATTACATTGCATTGATTCTGAGCACAGTTTGAGACATTGCCAAGATCTCTTGAGGAGACACATGTGAGATTACTGGGGTCTTTTCTGGAGAAACATCTGAGAAGGAACATCTGATTAAAGCTAAATTTCCATTTAACATCCTTGCTGTCTAGGAGAAACAACGGAGATATTAAGATCATCTCAGTCGATTTTTGATAACAAATGGTGAAAAACCTACAATAAATAGTGACATTACAGCATCTAAAACACGTTGCCGTTTATACAAAACAAAAATCTGTCATTAAAAAAATATACAAAATAAAAATGTTGAGGTCACTTACTTATTCCAGGCTTGTCTGAGTTTCTTGGGACTGTAGACAGTGAATCGATCTGCAGGTGAAACACAGACGACAGATGACGAACTCAAACTCATGATGCTGCAGTGAGATGATTCATAATCAAGACTGACATCATAAACAGTGGAAAAACACCTAACATACACTACATACTGAATACTACTGAGCTGCATCAGTGCATCACTGTACACAACTGTCAAACGTTTGGGGTCGGCAAGATTTTTTTATGTTTCTGAAAGAAGTCTCTCTTCTGCTCATCAAGGCTGCATTTATGTGATCAGAAATACAGTAAAAATTGTGAAATATTATTATAATTTAAAACAGCTGTGTTCTATGTAATCTCCTGTTCAACTGTATTGTTATTTTTTTATTTTTGTGATGCGCAGCTGTATTTTCAGCATCATTACTGCAGTCTTCAGTGTCACATGATCTTTCAAAAAATAATATTATATGCTTCTTTGCTGTTATTATCAATGTTTGAACAGTTTGTATGCTTTATAAAGTTTGTGTCATCTTCACAGATGAACGAAGTTTCACAGAACAGCATTTAGTGAAATATAAATCTTTTGTTAACATTATAAATGTCTTTACTCTCAATTTTGATCAATTCAATGCATGCTTGATGAATAAAAGCATGAATTTCTTGAATTAATTACAATCTTTCTGATCCCAAAATTTTGAGCAGCAGATGTTAGTTACAGTATCAGTAGTATGTTAGTATGTTATTCTGAACTCAATCTCTTTGTTCTAGATGTCGATTAGTTTGACCTCGTGTGGACTGGATCAATACACACTGTCTGCTCGGGCATTCAGTCGATAATGATGTCAGTACACACACACACACCACACACACACCCACAACACACATTTCCAATCATGCGTCTATATTTAACCCCCATCTCCAATGACATGCAATTAACACCCACATTTAGGCTCTAACATCCCCAAAGCCCAAAAAACAGTGATGTTCATTAACATCACAATGACCATTTTTCATGATTTTTTTACAAGGAGAAAAACACATCTGTATCTGTCTCTCATACAGATTAAAATTATATCTCGTGCTCCTAGTGCCAAAGGGTCCAGTAAACGCTGCCCTCATGCTGCACAGAACTCACCTACACCACTTGCAAGTTTTTTTTTATTAAACAGATACTCCTTCATTAAAGGCGCAAGTTTCTTTTTTCCACTTCATCAGCCACTTTCACAAAATGTAAAATGAGTCCCACTATATTCCGAAGGCTTTTACTGAGGGTTTGTTCGTATATCATTCACCTAGTTTCTATAACACTCCTACATCACAAAATAACCTATTTTCTCTTTACTGATTAAATTTAATGGGGATCCTACAGACTAACAGAGCAGAGATGGTGTTTAATGGAGATTCGCTGTCTGAAGGGTTCACCGGCACGCTCATGGCTGCAGTAATGCGCTTTTATTTAAGGTCACCGCATCTCATCGGCCCTCTGTCTCTGTGCTCTGATCTCACACCTGAGACCATTAGACTTTCATTAGCGCAATGGTTTATTCCTGAACACAGGCTCGTTAGGCGTCTGTCTCTCTCTGATGATGTCTTCGGCACTCAGCAGAGGGCAGTGTGTCTTCACCGGATACGCTCAGACTCCAACACTAGTTCCCTAGCAAAAGCTACTCTCGATGCTGCGTATCAAACGCTAATGAGAACATTCTTTGTTCGACCGGTTGCGAAGCACGTGTGTCAAACATGTCAAGAATTGGCTTAAATTACCTCGGTGAGTTACGTAATTGATTACGTGCACCTGCAGGTTATAAATAGATGTGAAATGGACATACCTTCAGGTTTCTTTGTCTTCGAAGACGCTTTGTGTGTGTGTGTCGTCTCCTCTGTGTTGTGAAAAAAAAAAGAACAAAAAGTAAATTATCATCATTTCTAGTGCATCGGTTAGGAGATGCTTGCCACCGTGTGCACAAGTTATCCTTGACGATGATCCACATGATTATTACTTGGAGTGCCTCGGGGAAGAGGCCATGCTATTGCTGCTCTTGAGGACGCGGAGTGTGAGCACTGTGAGTCATTTCCTATCGGAGTGCTCCGCTCGATGAGTGCGTCCTCATTAAGATCGTGAGGCTCGTGCATCGAGCTGGCTGAGAGACGAGGAGTGCGTGAGCCTCCTCTCTCTCTTGCGCTCTCCCCAGATCGCAAAGTCCTTGCCCCCACTGCTGAGGCGCGCCCCGGCGCTTCATCAGAGCGAGACGAGGACGCGGGTTCTCTTGCCTCCGGCGATATGGCACTCCAGATTAGAAGACATCGATCTCTCCCCTTTTTCCCAGACCTCCATGAGGATTTGCCTCATTCATGGAGTAAGCTTTACTCCTCGCATATCTTTGTACCCACGACGTCGATTTATTCAACTATCGTGGGTGCTAAGGCGCAGGGGTATGTGATGATGCCTCAGGTGGAGGAGACGCTCGTGGGCTATCTCTCCCCTGGGAGTTCGTCGTCACGTAAGAAGCCAACCCTCCCCACCAAGCCTTGCACAGTAGCATCGTCGCTGGTGGGGAAGGCGTTTCAAGCAGCGGGACAGGCTGGTGCTGCCCTGCACACCATGTCGGTTCTGTAGGCTTACCAGGCTGACCTGCTGAAGGACCTAGATGAGGGGCAGGAGTATTAGTGAGTGCGCTTTTCAGAGCTGCGCCGCGCCACTGTCTGTCCCTCTCCGGCGACCAAGCAGATGGCCCGTTCCATGGCCGTTCTATGGCTGCTTGTTGCCACAGAGACACTTTGGCGCAACCTCACAGGCATCAAGGATAGGGACAAAGTGTTCCTCCTTGATGCCCCTGTGTCACCTTCTGGCCTATTTGGCGACTCCATGAATACGGTCATCACTAGGTTCAGGGAGGCCAAGAGACACGCAGAAGCTTTTGATAAATTTCTTCCCCACCGTGCTCAGGCGTCAGGGCTGTCGGCCACCCAGCCCCGACCCAATCCGGTTTCTCTGCGGCGAGAGTCACAGAAGCAGAGTGTGGCGAGCCGTGCACCCCCTCATAAGGACTGGGGAGCTGCTCGCCGATCTCAGCAGCCCAGCAAGAAGCCGGATCTGAGGACGATTATTTAGTCCAAGAAGAAGTCCTGAGGGTCGAGCGCCCGGGACCCCCCCCCCTCCCCCCCGGGGGAGGGACGCAAAAAGTTCCAACAGAAAATAGAGGCTCCTTCCTGGCACCCTCAGGGGGCCGCTGTACAATCTCCGCCGCCACTGGTGTTTCGGGGAACAGTGGTCTCCAGCGAAATGTTAGGTGTTCAGTTGCCTCCTGCCGTGTTCCAGGACACCGGACATCTAACATCCCCCCAACAAAGCGAAGTGTTAAAATTAGTGCCCCTTTCAGAGTAATTGGCGGCGTGGAAGCTACTGCCAAATATCTCTCCATGGGTAGAAAGGACTGTAGAGAGAGGCTACAGGATTCAGTTTGCATATCGGCCTCCGCGTTTCAACGCGTTTCAAAACCGGAACGAGTGCATTTGTTGGCACAGGAATTGCAAGCTCTGCTGGACAAAGGGGCCATAGAACGTGTTCCCCTGCCAGAGAGAGAGTCAGGCTATTACAGCCGGTATTTTCTGGTTCCCAAGAAAGATGGGGGGTTGCGTCCAATTTTAAATATTCGCGGGTTGAACCGTTACCTCAGAACATACAAGTTCAAAATGTTGACGATCAAGATGATTGTGTCTCCTATCTCCTATCTCGGGCACAGGGGACGGTATTTCAGCCCAGGCCCGAGCTCTGGAACCTTCATGTCTGGCCCCTGAGGGGGACCAACTAAGAGATGCTGGGCTTCCAGCCGACGTAGTAGAGACTATTCTAAGTTCTAGGGCTCCCTCCACTAGAAGAAGTTATGCCTTCAAATGGCACATTTTCGAGAATTGGTGTATGGCACACCATGTAGACACAGTTCACTGTCAAGTTGTTTCAGTGCTGGAGTTCCTGCAAGAGAAATTGTCCTCAGGCACATGTCCTGATACTCTCAGAGTCTATGTGGCCGCCATTTCGGCTTGCCGTGTTCTGATTGATGGGGTTTCTGTGGGAAGGCACCCTCTAGTTGCCCGCTTCATTCAGGGAGCTAAGCGGTTAAGGCCGCCCACGAGAGCGACAGTCTCTTCATGGGACTTAGCTATTGTGCTCAAGGGTCTGGTCGGGACCCCTTTCGAACCACTAGAGTCAGCACCTGTCAGGTTTCTGACCCTAAAGATGTTTTTTCTAATGGCTATTACTTCTCTGAAGAGAATTGGGGATTTGCAGGCTCTGTCAGTCTCGCCATCCTGCCTAGACTTTGCCCCTGGGCTGGTCAAAGCTATTTTGCATCCTCACCCTAATTATCTTCCGAAAGTTCCATTCTCGACCATACATCCGGTCGTTCTTGAAGCCTTCTGCCCTCCGCCGTTCATGACACCGGAGCAAGAAAGACTTAATTTACTGTGTCCAGTACATGCTCTTCAGATTTACGTCCACCGCACTAGCTAGTGGCATAAGTCGGAACAGCTTTTCATATGCTATGGAGGCCGCAACCCGGAGGGCAGCTGCCACGAAGCAAACTATGTCACATTGGGTGAGGGATGCAATTGCCCTAGCCTATGAGGTGCATGGCTTTGCCTCTAGGAGTTAGGGCCCATTCGACCAGGGGGGTTGCATCTTCTATGGCTTTGGCAAGTGTTTCCTTGCAGCAAGTGTGTGATGCGGCAGGTTGGTCCTCTCCGCACACATTTGTCAGATTCTATAGTTTGGATGTCCATGCTACTCCGGGCTCGCATGTCCTTGAGTCAACATCCCAAAGTCATTTCTGAGACCTCTTCAATGTTTGTGCGCACACACTACACAACCTTGAGGGGTCCAGACACTTCCAGTGTGGCGGCGTTGGTATTCTCGTTCCCGTAGCATTTGTACTTGCATCAAAGTAGTTTTGTTATAGAACCTCTCGGTTACTTGACTGTAACCCTGTTCTCTGAAAAAGCGGAAACGAGATGCTGCACCTCAATGCCGCACTGTAGACGTGCCTGGGCGTCTCTTCAGACAAAGCGTAACCTGAAGGTATGTCCGTTTCACGTCTATTTATAACCCTCAGGTGCACGTAATCAAATTACGTCATCCACCAAGGTTATTTAAGCGAATTCTTGGCGTGTTTGACACACGTGCTTCACAACCGGTTGAACAAAGAATGTTCTCATATGCGTTATTGAAATGCAGCATCTCGTTCATGCTTTTTCAGGGAACAGGGTTACAGTCAAGTAACCCGGTCGTACACTGTAAAAGTACCCTACTGAGCTGCAGATACCTGCATCAGATGCATTGAAGCTTGCTGTCATGTGACCTCATCATTTATGCATGTTTTAATTCAGCAAAAAATATAATTTCTATACTAAAAAAATTAAGATTTGTATCTGAACATACTGCAAATTTATATATAAAAGTTTTTTTGCATTTTTGTGTAACCGTGTATCCAAAACGTCTGGCAATTTGATCAATGCCAAAAGCGAATTCGAAGTATACTAGCATACTAGTTTATACTATCTATCAAGATATGTCCGAGATAGGAAGATTAGGTAAGCAGGTTTTACAAAGTCGAAACATCAATCAATCATATGCTACTTTACCATTTCTGCAGATATAGAGTGCAGCATGCAAATGTTCTGTATGCATGGGATAAACAGACGATTGTTCAAATATGCATTAAAACAACAGATTCTGTAACCCATAATCCAATGTGTTTAACATAACAATGCTTATTTTGTCTTATTTATTTCATATTCCACTATTTTGAATTAGTTTTTATTTTTTATATTTTCACTTTTCACTTTAATTTTAGTAATTTTATTGCTTGTGTCGTTTATTTCTAATTTTTTTATTTTATTTAATTTTCATTTAAACTTTAATTTATTTCAATTTTAGTTTTAGTCTTTGTAGTACTTTTAAGCACTAATAAGTTAAGTACAACTATTTCTTGTAATATTTAGATTTTATCACAGCTTTATTTAATTTACCAAAAACATTTTTTATTAGCTTTAGTTAATAATAACACACTGTACATTACAATGTACATTCTGTTCATTTTTCACCTGTTGCATGTTTATATAATTTGCCTAATTTAATAAAAAAGTGCAGTAATCTCGGCTCTGAAGCCGTATTCTGTGTTTAAGGCAATCAATTTTTGCATCTCAAAATAGGTCCGATTCGGCATCAATGACGATCAGTCGAGAGAACCAATGATGCTTCATGTCAGTGATATCAAACCTGAAGCAATGCATCTTGGGATGCCACAACTTCATTCTGTTCATCATACATGCTATCATATGATGTGCAATATAACGCACGAGCGGACAGGAGAGTTTTGCAGTTTTTTTGCAGTTAACCAAAAGTAATTGCAAAAAATACTTTTAGAAGTAGCAACAGTTTCTTTTGCAGTCTCTAGTGCTCATATGTGTGTTGTTGAGTGAGATCTGTGTGTGTGAGTGTTAATGAGCTCCCAGAGCTCGTCTGCTGGCACACGTCACGCCTCCGGGTGGATGAGGGACATACGGGATGCTTTCTCAAGGGCGCGTCAGTGTGTGTCATTTACAGTCAGATGAACAGGACGTTTACCTGGTT
Organism: Sinocyclocheilus anophthalmus; assembly: GCA_018155175.1. NCBI lineage: Eukaryota > Metazoa > Chordata > Actinopteri > Cypriniformes > Cyprinidae > Sinocyclocheilus > Sinocyclocheilus anophthalmus. The sequence goes on along the minus strand of JADLZN010008215.1, from coordinate 26,976 downwards.
TGAAGTGCGGGAGTGAGTGAACACCTGGCCACGTCTCCTCCGATGGCGTCCCCAAAACCTGCATAGGGCAGGGTCGCACACGAAGCAAACACTCTCTTCACAAGAAACGCTGAAGGCACGCAAATACGTTTCTGATCGATCTCAGTGGAATACATCGCTCCGCTGGCACCAGCAGGCCACGACTCTTCATTCGCATGGGTTTATTATGCACAAGAGTTGTGTGTGTGTGTGTGTTTAGAGCAGCAGGCTGGCTGACAGCAGGAGCTTTTGAATTCTGAAGCTTGTAGAAATGCCTCAATGAAACCACACTGTAATTACATCCTTCAGTTCCATGAGCTGAACCACTGACAGCCAGAACCTCATCAATATGTGTAGTGTGTTGGTTGTTTTTTGTGTGTGTATGTGCACTTCTTTAACCTATATTATGAGGACCAAATGTCCCCACAAAAAATAGTAATACCAGTAAATTTGGGAATTCATGAGGAAACAAGCTTAAAAATCAACCAGAATTAAGTTTTTTGAAAATGTAAAAATGCCTGTAGTTTTGTGTGAAGGGTAGGTTTAGAGTAAGGGGATGGAAAATACAGTCTGGACAGTAGAAAAATCATTATGAGCCCCCGTAAAACATGGAAACCATGGAAAAGTGTGTGTGTGTATGTGGGAAGACTGAAGCACCACTCCATTTAAAAAACAGATCAGTGTGATCATGAAGGAACTGTAAATCTGGACAGTTTTCAGTCCTGCAGTACAGGAGTAGTAATTAGGATGCAGCATTACTGCAGTTTTTAAGACCCCCTTGTTGTCCCGCTTCTCTAACATCTAGCAGACATTTCATTATCAAGGTTCCCCATTCCTAGTCCAGAAGAGTCACTTTCCCACAGAGTTTAGTTTGATCTGAATTAAACACACCTGAATCAACTAGTCAAGATCTCTGCATTTGCATTAATGGCCAGGTGTGTCGAAACTAAACTCTACAGGAGCAGGAACATGCTTTACAAACACACCGTTTACACACGTCACTCAAACACAGAACCAGGAAACAGGAATCACATGAGTTCAGGGAAAGAGAAACTGAAGTGTAGTTGAGCTGTTGTGTGTAAAATGGCAGGAGCCAGAATTTCGGTGGATCAGAATGAGTTCATGTGTGCAGTGTGTCTGGATCTCCTGAAGGATCCGGTGACCATCCAGTGTGGACACAGTTACTGTAAGATCTGTATTACAGACTGCTGGGATCAGGAGGATCAGATGAGAGTCTACAGCTGCCCTCAGTGCAGACAGACCTTCAGTCCAAGACCTGCTTTAGCTAGAAACACCATGCTGGCTGAACTGGTGGAGAAACTGAAGAAGACCGAACTTCCTGCTGACTGTTATGCTGGAGCTGGAGATGTGCAGTGTGACGTCTGTACTGGAATAAAATACAAAGCCATCAAGTCCTGTCTGGTGTGTCTTGAGTCTTACTGTCAGAATCACCTCGAACAACATGAGAGTTTGTTTAAAGGAAAGAGACACAATTTGACTGAAGCCACTGGAATACTGCAGGAGATGATCTGTCAGAAACATGAGAAGCTCCTTGATGTTTTCTGCCGCACTGACCAGAAATGTATATGTGTGCTGTGTACGATGGATGAACATAAAAACCACGACACTGTATCAGCTGCAGCACAGAGGACAGAGAAACAGGTATTTAAAACTAGACACTGATGAAATATTGCTAAACACTCCTTTTGCTTCATGATAATTCTTGTAAGATGATTGTAACCGATCATCACTTCTGGAGTTTGATCCTACAGCCATTGGTTATCAGTTTAGATAAGTAATCTTTAAACTGCCTCACCCTACGTTTACTGGATTCATCTGTTGACCTGATGTTTTAGTGCCAGTAGTTTTCTGTGAGATTTATTATCATCTGTGTGTCCTGCAGAAGCAGCTGAAGGAGACGCAGAAGACGTTCCAGCAGAGAATCCAGCAGAGAGAGAAAGATCTTCAGCAGCTGAGAGAGGCTGTGGAGTCTCATAAGGTGAGTCTGGAGAAGAAGAGAAGTTTGTCTCGGTCTCAGTTCAGACTCACTGAAGCCTGAATCACTGTGTGTCCTAACAGCGCTCTGCACAGACAGCAGTGGAGGACAGTGAGAGGATCTTTACTGAGCTCATCCGCTCCATTGAGAGCAGCCGCTCTGAGCTGTTACGGCTGATCAGAGATCAGGAAAAGGCTGCAGTGAGTCAAGCTGAAGGACGAATGGAGCGACTGAAGCAGGAAATCAATGATCTGAGGAGAAGAAAGGCTGAGCTGGAGCATCTTTCACACACACAGGATCATATCTATTTCCTGCAGGTAACAGAGATCTAGAAGCTCTAGTCTAGAAACATTCATTTTGTTTTGTGCGCTGAACATGGAAATATAAACAAGACGTTTAAACACTTTGCAGCCGAGTATCTCTTGCTTGTTTCAGAAACCAACAAGTTGATAAGTCAATAGACGTGTGGGTCGTGAGTGAATGATTGGGATCACTTGGAAATCACGTATAGTTTATTTTAAGTGTCAAATACTAGAATCTGTAGCTCTAACGTGATATAATGAATATGAGGAGAATGAAGTTGATGCTGTGAAAGTGCTGGATTGAGGTGAGTTACTAAAGATCAGTGAAGTCAACAAATCTGATGTTCCTGCAGGTTATTGGGTGAAGTGTGGAGCTGATGAGTTTTGATTTCTATTTTCTGTAGAGTTTCCAGTCTCTCTCAGCACCTCCTGAATCTACAGACGTAAATGATGATCCCTTCATTTCTCTCTTCTCTTCTGATGCTCTGAGAGAATCTGTCCATCAGCTGAGAGACAAACTGGAGGATTTCTGTAAAGAGGAGCTCAAGAAGATCTCAGACAGAGGTAAAGTCCTGCAGATTCATCTGCTCTCAGAAACCAGTCCATCATCATCTCAAATCATGCAGAACATTATATTAGAAATGTCTTAGGAATGGATGCAGGATCATGAGAAGCACACTGTTCATGTCTGTTGATTTCCACAGAAACACTCACCAGCATTGTTCCCAAAACCAGGAACGACTTCCTACAATGTAAGTCTGTAAGAAAACAAGCAGAAAAATTCACTGAGTGTGTTCATGCTCTTCCTGTAGAAGAGTTTTATAACTGATGTAAATGATGATTTGCACAGATATCTGTTCATCTGAGACACTGATGATACACTGAACATGAATCATCATTTACATGAAAGTTCATTCATCATTACACAAGTTCAGCTACATGAAACGATCAAACAGATTCATAATTCCTGATTCTGATGTGTTTTATCTCCATCAGATTCCCATCAGCTTACTCTGGATCTGAACACAGTGAACAAACACCTCCGTCTTTCTAAGAGAAACAGAGTGATAACTAACACTAACACAGTCCAGTCGTATCCTGATCATCCAGACAGATTTGATAGTTATCCTCAGGTGTTGTGTAGAGAGAGTGTGTGTGGACGCTGTTACTGGGAGCTGGAGTGGAGTGGTGGTGTGTTTATATCAGTGTCATATAAGAGCATCAGCAGGAAAGGATGGGGTGATGAGTGTTGGTTTGGATTTAATGATCAGTCCTGGAGTTTGTTCTGCACTCCCTCCAGTTACTCATTCAGACACAATAACATACTGACTGATCTCTCTGTGAAGCCCATCAGCAGGAGATTAGGAGTGTTTGTGGATCACAGTGCAGGAACTCTGTCCTTCTACAGCATCTCCGACACAATGAGCCTCATCCACACAGTCCAGACCACATTCACTCAGCCGCTCTATCCTGGGTTTAGTGTTGAATATAAATCATCAGTGAAACTGTGTTGATGAATCAGAATAGACTGATGAGAGATTCTACCCATAATACTTTGAGCTGCATGATAAATCAATAACAATGAGATGTTATAGAGTCTCTTCTTTTCTGACATTAATACTGCAGCTGAACTTCTGTCACTGAAGACGTCAATACATGGTACTAATTGCCTCATACGACAGTAGAGGATCTGTGTGTGTTGTGTGGAGCCTGCTTAGTGGCTGTGTGTTTTGTGCTTTTCTCAACTTTTTTGTGTTGATTTAGTTTTTCTGATGTAGTGTCACCAGCAATCAATTTCTTTATTACTATCAAAATTCATTTCCCTTTCAAAGGAGACCTTTTCAATGGAGCTCCGGCCCTTTCAGTGATATGTTGTCTTGTTTATGAGTTGCTGTTTTTTATTTGTCGCGCATTTAATTAGCACACTCTTATTAAGAGTACCAAATTGGGGAAATCCCCCCCACACTCCACCCCGGACTATCAGCACTAGTAGGGATGTCTGACTATAGTAACTGCACTTTAAAGTGAAGCTCACAGTCTGTCAGCAGGGGGCAGTGTGATTATGAATGAGATTTACTGAGAGTGAATCTGGCTTGTCCAGAACTTAATATGAAGTAAAAAATAAATACTGAAATAAATATCGTGCTGCATATCAGCTGGACACCAGTTAATTATTCTAGCAGTAAGTAATTAGGTTGTGCTGCTTTCATCTTAATGAGTACTACTTTAATTTGCACGAGCAAAACATCTTAAGATATTGAACATACATTAACTGTCAACAACCAACCAAACACACTAACAGTCGCATCTATCATACTGAACCTTGAATGACCCTGAAACCCCAACACACACACACACACAACACCACACACACACACACCACACACAAGGATGTCAGATCATAGACGTATGGTGTTTTATATAAAGTTAATTAGAATTATTACAGACTAAACCCAAAATCAAACTCTACAACAAACATACAAAAATGCATCTATGAATCATCTGTGGTCAGTCACACAGCAGCAATATTCCTCAGGGCTCCAGACAAAAAAAATCAATTAAGGAGCCTTCGGCTCCTATAAGAAACAAAAATAGGCACCAAATAATTTTTTTTAGTGCAACAGAATAAACATGTTTTATTAATTTATTTTTAAACACCTTAACATTTCAGCCGTACTGTCATGTGTTTATGGTTTTAAGGTTCACTTAAAGTGGGAACTAAATGTCTTTTCCAACTTGAGAACGATATACAGTCACAAAGAACTGTTTATTACACACAATCTGTGTCAGTATCACAGACCATAACTCGTCAGCATCACTTGGCCCTTGTGTAGTTTGGGCTCCTCCTCAATGCATCCAATAAATGTTGTCCTATGTCACACATCCAGTCTGTTTTTCTTCATTAGCAACATGTAATTATATAGGAGGTGTTGAATTTTATCTTTAGCTCCTTGCATTCATTCTTATCATGTAGACAACAGGTTAAGTAAAAATCCGAATATGCAATATAGCGCATTTATTTAGCAAAATCGACACACCTCAGCGGCATGTGCTCCGGTTGTATTGTAAACTGATAGATAGATAGACAGATAGATAGATAGATAGATAATCTATCACTGAAATCACTGAAAATGAAATTAATTGAATATTAACATTGTGAGTAAATAAGTGTCTGAGTTACTATACTGTTCAGTTCTGTTGATCTACATCTGTTGTTCTGCTCTGTATCTGAGTTTTCTCTGACCTCCTTCAGAAAGAGAGACATGAGAAATGCCCTGCGTCCCTGCCATCAGTCCACTTTCACAGTCCTGTACCTCGGTGATGAGAAATCTCTCTGAGAAACTGAGCTCTGAAATCCCACAGGAGCTCCAGAACGAGCGGCTTCAGTGCTGGAATAACAGAAAACAGTCTCTCTCTCTCTCTCTGTCTGTCTATCACGCTCTCAGAGAGCAGGACCCTTTAAAACAACCTCCACTCAGGAGCAAAAGCAATCTGGAGTGAAATTTGTCTTCTAGATTGAACACACATCGGGGGGAAAGATCGAGCCCTGGACATCAAACATCCAGCGCATGAATCTCTGAGAGAGCAGGTCACCTTCACATGACCACAGGAACCAGACCGGTTCAGTCCGGATCAGATCGGTTTGGGAGACCTTAAAGGAACAAAGCAATGACACAGAGACACCCTAAGAAACCACCTAGAAGACCCTAGCAACCAGACTAAGTGGTTTATTCAAAACTCACTCCATTTACTAGCTTTCTTACTGTAAATGATTCATCTGTGCACTTTATTTTTCCGACAGTACTGCAGAATATTTGTGGCATGAAACTATCTTAAAGGTCAGAGTGAGGATTTGACGTGATGAACTATCCTGATCCCTGATAGGAGAAAAACAGCATGAAAGAGAGAAAAAATGCAAAGAGATCGTGCATTTATAATGAATTGATGCAAATAAATAAATAAATTCCTTATTTCTTAATAACGCTTAAAGACCAGACAACATGCAAGATCATTTCTAATCTAGAAAATGTCTAAATGTTTAACTTGAAGTCATAATGCAAGTATTTTAATGCATGAATTATGCCCTGTAATGCACCTTATAATGCACTGTTTGATCTCATGAATAATTGCAAACCAGGTATATCACTAATCTTTCTTATTACACCTTTAGAAAGTTAGCATTAAAACACTGACAAAACCTTCAACTATTATGAATGCCTTTTACTTTGGTTTCAACCGTATGAAATATATAAGCATACAGTGCATTATGAATACGCTTATAATGCATTATACGTAAAGGCTTCAAGTGTTACCAAATAAATTAGCACACACTGATTTTTACTCATTGCTCCAATTTTTTGACAAAGAAAATAAAAGTTACGTCTTGTTGATTCAATATGTTTTGACATCACAACCAGAGAAAAATTAAATAATTTCAGATCTCATTTTTCTTGTGTTGTCGGGTTTATAATGAGCTGATTTGAAGTCCAGTGTGTTATTGTGCATGTAAACATACTCAGTGTCTCAATGAATGCCATGAGTTTGGGGCAGGACTGTTTGTTGAACAATGGAGGACGTGAACGTGAAGCAGTCATTATTGCTGTCATTTAGTTTAGAGCTGCAAAGATTATACAGGTTAATGTTGAACATAACATATTCTACAGGATGATCTTGTGTCCTTTTGCACAACAGTTGTAAAAATCTGATATCAGGATACTGGATATACCCAGCTCTTCCTCTGACACATGAAATGCTCCGATCTGTGGGAAAACTGGTTCATTCCTCATGTTTTGCATGAGCTGATGGACCAATGAGGTGTGAGACAAGCGAGTGATGGGCTGTCAGAGATACCTGGACTCAGCTGTGCAGGTGTGTGTGTGTGTGTGTGTGTGTGTGTGTCATTTAGAGGAGATTCAGATAACACAAAGGGCCTTCAAAGCTGAACTTCATGCAAATGAGATGTGAAAGACAAGCCGAGGTTTTGACGTCTGCCATAAATTCTAAGCTGATGCTTGAATGGCAGCATAATTCAGTCATTCTGTGTCAAATCAACCAAATTTCAGAAAGATCCACCGCTTATATTATTGATTTTGTACATTTTTTCTAAAGAAAAAGAAACATAAATAGCGATGAAAGCCAAAATATTACAGGTCATGGATTAATATTTACAGAACAATCCACTATTTTGTAGAGGAGGATCAAAATGACAATTTTCACCTGAGATTTGGAGCCAAATTATAGTGGGGTAAAAATGACTTTAGAAAGAGGGCATTATTATTATATGTTATTTTTACACAGAGATTGGAATGTCTATTAGTAAAATCTAGTGATTTCAGCAATCTTTGTAGCATTATACGCCAATGGTAACAGTTGAAAAATTGGAAAAAGCACTTTCTGAGCCCATTAAGATTTTTGGTCTTAAACTTTTCTTTTGGTATCTTAATTTTTAAGGCCCAATATGGTCCCAATTCCAAAATTCCAGCGATACTGGAAAATATACAAATATATAATTAAATGTGAGTGTATATATTTTAATTTATATATTTATAATAAAAATATATTTTTTTGTAAAATATAACTATGTAATAAAAGTGTGTGTGTTGTATTGTGTGTGTGTGTGTTGTGTGTGTGGTGTGTGTGGTGTGTGTGTGTATGTGTGTGTGCCCGTTTTTGTGACAATGGAAGGACATGAATGTGTATAATGACAAAGGTATGACAGTTATTACAAGGAGAAGGTGATTTATGAGGACATTACCCCATGTCCCCTTTTTTCAAAACGCTTATAAATCACACAGACTGGAGTGTATTGAAAATCTGAAATAGAACAAAGTCTCCTGTAAGGGGTAGGTTTAGGAGTAGGGTTGGTGTAGAGCAATAGAATATTCGGTCTGTACAGTATAAAAACCATTGACGCCTGTGGAGATCCTCACTTTTCACAAATGTAACTTTGTGTGTGTGTGTGTGTGTGTTTGTGTTTGTGTGTGTTGTGTTTGTGTGTGTGTACATATTAATTGTATATTTATCTGACCATCTATAATGGCTCCAGCAGGTCTCTGGTGTTCTGTGAGACTGTAGTGGACGTGCTGTCGTGAAGCTCTCAGAAACAGAAGGAGGTGCAGATGTGGTTCAGCCGCCCGGAGCGGAGGGGGTTACTGTATGGAGCCCGTGAGTGATGGCACATGTATTATGGATGGAGGGTGGAGGGGAAGGACAGGACGCTTTGAAGTGTGAGCAGAGCGGGTGGAGAGAGATCAGGGCTGCGGGAGTGAGTGGCAAACGAGTGTTTTGCAGATCACCGGGGAGCTGAGAGAAGACGAACCACAGCACACACTGACAGCAAATCCCCCGCAAAACCAGCACGAACCTGAGCCAATCAACATCTCATGCCTGCTGATGAACTTCAACACTCATCCTTCCTTGAGTTCACCTTATGCACCTAACATGCCTAGACAGTGTAGTGTTTACTTTCATGTGGTCTACTCTTCAGCACAATGGTAACCATAAAAACTTCAACATTACAGAAACTTCTTCAAATGTCAAACATAGCATTAAACACTAACAGGTCTTTCCTTTCACTAAAAAAACACATAAAATAACACTTAATTTCAACATACATTCTCCTTATCCAGGCCTATGCAAAGCATGCTGGGAACTAAAAATCTACAACCCAATTTCCAAAGATACCAAGACAATTTCATTGAGCTACTACAACTTCATTTTTAAAGAAATCCAATTAATGCAGAAATTTGAGTTTACAATAAACACAATATTAAGCTACTGTAATGATCAACATGATTATGTCAACTTAACTCAACAAAATAATGTAAACAAAACTTAAAAGGTTTAATTAAATTATTAACCATGCATTTATTTAAGTTGTGGTATAATCATTTTTTAGAGTGCTATAGCAGCATCCACATTAATGGACAATAACTATAAAGATAACTACAACAATAACTATAGCATCCACGCTAAGCATGTGCTGCAAGTTAAATAAGAGTACGTTTTGTCACTTTAAATCCAATTGGTGTGAATTCTGATCAGCTGTCAAAGTTATTATTGCCCATCAGCTGGAGAAAAAAATGCTTTGGAAGGGATTCCAACAATCTCTGTGTTATTATCGTTATAGTTATGGTGTAAACTTTGCTTCATAAAAGCGA
>JADLZN010008215.1:0-12500 GCA_018155175.1 Sinocyclocheilus anophthalmus | reverse complement strand
AATGAACCCAAAAATATATATAATATATAAAAACCCTTTTTTAGTTAGTTGCCAAGGCAACATTTCTTATTTTAATTTAGTTTAACTTGATGGAATAAAATAAATACATCTAAAACTGAAAATAAAAATTCATTAAAAATTGATTTGAAAAAACTACTGAAAATGATAAATGACAAAATTAAAATGCAACATATAAAAATAAAAACTAATCCAAAATAAAAACTATAAACAAAAAAGAAAAATACCATTATTATATTATTATTTTTGTTTTTTCCCCTAAAAATCGAATGATCTATTCAACCTGTATTTTAATTCTTCATAACCAAGCCAAGTAAAATATACAAATTGTCCTCATCGTGAACAGTGAAATCCACGTTAAAAAGAACAATGTGTATTAACACAGAGTTTAAATACAGCATTTTGTCATTATGTAACTAGATTCTATTTCAAAACATTTCAAACATCCACACTGCTACATTTAAATGCAAAAATGGAACCTGCAGCAGATTCAAAAACAGAACTTGACACCAAAGAGCCACTCATTCCCAAACATTCTCTTTTTGTGTTCCATTTAAAAAAACAACAGCACACAGGTTAGGAAATGACATGAGGGTGAGTTAAATAACGACAGAATTCATTCTCAGGTTAACTAGTCCTCAAACAGGTAAACCCGCAGTGCGTCAAAGAGACTCTGATGTTCTTTGTTTTCACTCACATCAGCAGACGGCTGCTGAATTTCTCTGCGGGGCGATCGATACAGCCGGTTTCCCTGCTTCTGTCATTCCCTCTGACACTCACGCCCCGCGGGAGTCCGTTTCACCCATGAACCCCGGGCCGCCCCGCTCTATTCATCTCCGTAATTGTCTGTATGAATTATGTACCTGGCTCGGAGGGTGAATATGAATCCATTACTCTCTACTTCAATTATCAGAGCGGGCATTATGGAAAATGACAGGAGAAATGATTACAGGATTCATGAGATGTAATATGCATGACCTCCCAGAGTTGTGTACATTCATCTATCACTCCATATCTTTGCATTCATGGACAATTTTTCTTCATCCAGCACCCGAGGCACTAAACGGAGAGGAAAGCAGAGCGGAGACACTTACCAGAAATATCCTCTCCAGCTGATCCTGAATGTCCTTCATGCCCGGGAATGCCGCCACTCCCTGGATCATTTCCACGAAGATGCATCCGACACCCCTGAAACACAAACAAACAGCACTGACTCTCTAACCCTCAGAAAGGTGATTCGTGCATGAATATCAGAATTAAAACAGCTTGTAACGCTCAGATGATTTGTGCACTTTACGAACAGCCTGGAAAAGCAGGAACGAGCTTGATTGTTTTGTAACTGTAACTGCGTGCAAGCATCAGTGTGATTAAACATTCAGAACAAGCCTTCACATCAGGGATTCCCAAACCTTTTGTCAGCCGAACCCATTTGAGCTCAAATATTTACTTAAGACAGGGTTATTATAGTTAACTGGACCTAAAAGTTACTTGAAATAAAATATGTTGACTTATTTTGTTTCAGCTAGTTTCCAGAGCAACATTTCTATTCTATTTTAATTCACTTTCATACCTGCAAACTCTCAAGAGGTGGAAAAGATGACATAATCCTTGTAGGGGGTCTGAAGAAAATGTCTGTGCACACCAATGAAGCATTATGGCGCACTCTGACAAAATAATTAAGGGAAAAGATGACATTTGCTTGAAGTAAAAAAGCAAAACACACTGACACCACTTAAACTTTTTGGAACACCAGCCACAACTTCTTGCTGAAAATATTTATTTCTTCTGTCTTTCGGCATGCACAAGTCTTTCAAGTGCCCGTTTTCGCATTTTTTATAAATTGTAAGCATTTCGTTATAACTAATTACAAAGTAATTATATTACAATCTAATGACTTGTTTGCACTAACAATATTTACTCAAATTATACATATAATATATCTTACAACTTTAATAATATATAGTCTATACAAAGTTTATAATGGCTACTATTGTTCAGCAAATGATATTTTATATCATAATGTTTGTGTACTTGGTATTGAGAAACGGTCTGTATGTTAATAACGGGGATTTATCAACGACTTCAGAGAGAGTGCATTACAAACGCTACGGCAGTGACATGATTCTGTGTGCAAGTCGGATAATTTTGCATTAATATTTCAGTTTTGTGCAATATGATTTTAAATGTGTTTAAAGTTTGATTCATGCATTTATTTTTTAAATGCGTTATTTTGATTCACGCTTATTATTTTTCGATCTGTGACCATTGTTTGCTATTCTGAAAACTTTGTTTTCATTTTTAAACTTTGTGTAATATATTTTTACTTGCGTTTTTAAATTTTGGTTTCATGCTTATTATTTTTTATCCGTGACTGCAATAGTTTGTGCGGAAAATTTATCCCATAATTGACAAACACTCTTACTAATTTTGAGCTGCTGATTCCAGAAATAGTGTCTATTTTGCTCAAGCACGTCACACTTTATCACAAAATATGATGAGTTTGTAGCATTTTTGCTTTTTACAACCATTTGTGTGGTGAAGAAGTCTTGTATTTTCTCTAAATCAGCAGAAAAACACACGATTCCTGTCTGAATCTGAGCCAGATTACAACTATGTGATCAATTCTCAGCTCATTTTCACATGCATGACTTTAGTTTATTTCTAAATATTTCATGGTTAGAATTACGATCCATTGACAGAAGAAAATGCAAACATAAGCCAACTGTTTTCAGCTTTTACCGCATCCAAACAGCCACAGAAAATCACAGATTTTGTGAAATACGATTATTTATTTATAAACTTGTTAATGAAAAATAGTTAAATATTTGAACATATTTTCTCACTCTCTTGTAGATTGTAAGTTAAATTATATATTTTGAATACTTCTGTTTGTCAGAAACGTTTGTCATATGACTGCTTTTATTTTAATATGTGCATTAAATCTGATACATTTATATATAATTGTTTTGTGAAAACACTACATGATGGAAAGTTTTTATTGATATTTTTGAACTCATCATTATTAAATTAGGTCATATTAGGCAAAAGAGGAGGACTGTTATTAATGATCAAATTGGAAAATTATCAGTTTTCCAATAGTTGAGAGAATTTTGAATAAAAATTTAGTAAAATACAATAAAGCCACAAACTTAGAGTGCATCTCGCATGCTACTACAGTATATCAATAATTGATATAGTATCACATGATAAAGCAGCATTATATCAGCCATCAGTCATCCTGCTCACTGAGAGACAATTAAAGTTAAATAATGGGGGAAAATAACTATATTATTTTATCCTAGATCGGTGAAGAATAAAACAATACGCTGAGCTTTAAATAGCATGTATATGCATGAATGTGCAGATTTCACTGTTATTTGTATCATAGTCTATTATAATTTGTATTAATATTTTATATAGTGTTATATACAGTATAGTAATAAGTTAGTAAATTTAGCTGTTTTTTGCAATTGTTAGTCCCCAGTAGTTTGTTTTTTATGTACTGTATGTCTATAGTTTTTTATGCATCTTCATTTCAGTTCTTGTTTCAGTTCTAATATTTTATTTCAGTTCAGTTCATGTTTATTTCAAGCTATTTTTATGCTTGAATTACCCTATAATTACCCTTTTCACAAGACTGTGATGACGCGTTTAACGGTCATCAGCATCGTAAATCCAATTTTTTTTTAAATGTATGCACATTTATAACACTATTCTTTGTATTATATCACCTTTGCATCAAATTACAAAAAAACAGTTAACGCTAATGCTGTGTTTCTAATGCAGCGTCTCTGGGAGGCTCTCTCTTTGACTGCCGTTATCAGTCTCTCTCAATTTTTTCCTTTTATTGAAAGTCACGAAAAGTTTTTCTTTTGCTATTTGAGCAAACGGGAATGCAAAAAATATATATTTGTGGTACTCTCCCATTCACTGCTCTTCAAGTTAACCCAACTATGACGACTTCCGCTGCCGAGAAACCCGGAAATGTGAAAAAGGTCCATAATGTGTTTCAGCGTCTGTTCGTCAGCATGCTATCATTTCTAGTCCAGTGCGCACGGCTGTGTCCTTCTGACAGCAAATGGGCGAGAGCCACACAAACACACGCCAGCAGTGAAAACTCAACCAGCCTTTCCAGAATCAGTCCATCCGTCTCCATAACAGAGCATTTCAAATGTGGATGTGATGTGAGTTAGGGGCTGGATCTGACTGGCAGGCGGCTGATAAGATGTCAGCTTACAGTCGGGCAGAGAGACGAGCGCGTGCTAATCCCCATCCTGACTGATGCGTTAGTGTTACTGGGAAAACCTCCCGCACATGCAGCCGTATGGGCCTCGTCGCGCCTCATTTCTTAAGACAGCAGCTCCTCCCACCTCTTTAGACCCCGGATACCGGCCAGTTACTCCAGATCTTTATTTACAGCAAGACATTACTGCCAAAACCACTGTTTTTTTAATGCACTGGATTTGTGCTCTTCCATAACATGTCTCATTTCAGTCTAGTGGAAAGAAAACATCCAAAAATACACATTTAAGTGTTTATGTTATTGCACTTTATCTATTTGTGTCCGTAGATTTCAATTCCAATCCATATCTTTAAAGATGTTTTATTTATTAAACATTATTTGAATGTTTTTTTTTTTTGCGAAAATGCTAGGGTTTTTTTCTGGCTTTTTTCTGATTTATGAATTATATTTTGCTTCCATAACTTGTCTTCTTTCGTCTAGTGTAAAGAAAACATCCAAAATACACATTTAAGGTTTATGTTATTGCACTATCGATTTGTGTCCGAGGATTTCAATTCAATGCACTCTGTTAAGGCTCTATTTATCAAATGGTTCTTCTTAACTCCGCATACTTACATAGACCAGAATTTAACGTTTTAATTCTGCAGGTTTTTACTGAGGGGTTTTATTCCTAAAAATATGATGCATTTTTTTTTCCTGAAAATTTTTCTTTTTTTTTCTTATTTTATGATTGCAGTTATATTTTGCTGCCATAAATAGGTAGACAGAAAACATCCAAAATGTATGCAAATGAGTGCATATTTAATTAGTTATTGCCTTATTTGCATATTTAAACCTAACATTTCAGAACAGGACTGATTAAAGGGGGAAGTCATGGTATATCTATTAGTTAAAAGTGTCTTGCTGGTAACACTTTACAATAAGCTTGTTAATGCATTAACTTACACTAACAAAAAATGAACAATACATGTGTTGCAATATTTATTCATCTCATCGTGTGTTGAATGTTAAATACAACTGTTCTGTTTTCAAGTCCATGTTAACAAATACAACTTTTAATTTTAATAATACATTACTTAATGTTGAAATTAGCTTTAAGATTAATAAATGCTTTAGAAGTACAGTATTTTCATTGTTATTTCATGTTAGCTAATGTAATTACCTAATGCTAACAAATGGAAAGCTAAAGGTAACAAGTTGTGAAAGTGTCTTTCCATTTGCATGCAACATACTCAATGACAGTCTGGCGGTTCAATATCACAGTTATATCAAATATATGATATGAATATGAATTAAATCAATCAGATTTACATTTAATCTGTTTGTTATGGCAAGTGGTTGTTAGCGCATTACTATGCACTGCAGGACGCTGAGGTTTAATTTAAGGTTTGATTCTGGCCTTATTTGAATATGATTTATGACTTTAATTCCTTATGCAAATGTTGACATATGACAGATTTGATCCATACGCATAACCATTGTAAGGTTCATTACATTAGTCTAGCATTATCACGCTCTCGGTAGCACTAGACTGAAATTGCAAATCCACATAATTTCACCCTTATTCAGGATTCTTCCCCTCTTCAAAATATAATTTATATTTCAGGATATAATTTCAACTCAATAACCAAGAGGCTATCAGTTTCACTTTCAATCTGACGTGTCCAGACTGAGATTACGTGACATTTTTGTGACATTTGAGTGGCATTCTGCTCATCCACTCGAGAGCACGAGTGTGAAGGTCTGCTGGAACGGTACACACACACACACACACACACACACACACACACACAAAAACACACCACACACACACACACACACACACCCCCCCCCACAACACACTGTCTGGCTGTGATCTAATGACTGTTGATTTGTGCAGCATCTGTGAAACTGCCACTCAAGAGAGGAAAACACTGCAATGCTCCACTGCGCTAAGCATCGATTCACACTGAGAGAATGAGAGAGATGCTCGTGATAAAAAACTAAACCGATGAAAGACCCAAAGAGAAGAAGAAGAGAGACCCTGTCAAACTAAAAAGATCCCCGTCCTCAAAAGGGCACAAGGTGTGGAAAGAGCTGGCAGAATATTGTGATGTTTATTCTTTTAAAAAGAAAAATTGTCAGGGATGTTAGAAGAATAAACCTTAAAGGGTTAGTTCACCAAAAAATGAATAGCCTACATTACCACCTCAAGGCTCCTAGTGTATAGACTTTTCTTGCAGACGAATACAGTCGGAGTTATGTTAAAAATTGTCTTTGATCTTTCAAGCTTTTTAAGGCCACTCAGCGGGTGTTGCATGCATCCGTCCAAAAGCTGTTAAATAAAATGCGCCCATCCATAAATAAAAAAAAAAGGTTCTCACACGGCTCAGGGGGGTGAACAAAGGCCTTCTGTAGCGAATCGATGCGTTTTTGTAAGAAAAATATCCATATTCAAAACGTAATAATCAATTTAATCTAGCTTGCGCCAGCAGTTGTACACAGAAGCAGCTCGGGAGCAATGACGTATTGAGGTCAGCACTGCGCATGCTCCGGGTGAGTCTGGGAAAACCAGGTTGTTTACATGACCAAAGGAAGCAAAGTTTCCTTACTTTAGGAAAGGAAAAACTGTTTCCTCTTGGCTTATATCGAAATCCTCACACATTCTTCTTTACAAATCCTCGTTTACTACTAATTAGTGACCGTTGTTTTGTTTTGATCTCTCCGCTGTGCTTCCGCGTTCGTCACTTCTGAGCTGCGCATGCACAAAGCTGACCTCATACATCATCAGCCCGGAACTGCTTCAGTGTACAACAGTGAGCACAAGCTAGATTCACGGTGATTAGATTACTTTTGAATTGATATTTTTCTTACAACATACGCATAGAGTCTTACAGGAGGCCTTTGTTCACCCCCTGGAGCCGTGTGAGACACTTTGTTTTTTTATGGATGGGCGCTTTTTATATAATTTCTTTTGGATTGAAGCAATGCAACACCGCTGAGTGGCATTAAACAGCTTGAAAAAATCTTAAGATAACTCACGACGGGGATTCGTCTGAAAGAAAGAAAAGTTCATATACCGCGCGGAGCCTGAGGGTGAGTATTTAGGGGCAATTTTCATTTTGGAGGTGAACTAACCTTTAAAGTTTTGAGTTCTCTTCCTCTTGTGGTTCATTTTGTTTTCTCGAGTTTAAAATTAGTATTTATTAAATAAAATAAAATAAAAAATAAAAAAATTCTCTCCCACTGTATAGTGCATCAACTCAATTAAATAGTTTCCAATTCTCTGAAAAAACATCTTGTGGTATTTGTTTATCTGTTCTCGGTTTTGCCTGAAGGTAGTTTAGATATTTTAATTAAAATAAAATAATAATATATTATATATATATATATATATATATATTAGATATATATAGTACTAGTAATATTAAGTGCTGTTCAAAAGGTTTGGGGTCACGTCAAGAGTTGAATGTTTTGGTTAAAAGTCTACTTCTGTTTCACCAGGCCGGCATTTATTTGATTAGAAAAATACAAGAGAAGAATACTGTAAACAGAGTGTTGAGATTATTATGGTGCAATTTAAAATAAACCGGTTTTTTTTATTTTAATTATACTTTAAAATGTAATTTATTGCTGTGATCCAAAGCTGAATTGTCAGCATCATTACTCCAGTCGTCAGTGTCACAAGATCCTTCATTGATATATTAATTTATTTTAATGTTGGAAACAGTTTTTCTGCTTAATATTTTTTTGGAATCTGTGATACTTTTTCAGGATGTCTGATGAATAAAAAGGTCAAAAGAACAGCATTTATTTAAAATAGAACTCTTTTGTAACATAATATTTTTTTTTTTTTTTGTCACCCAACTACCGTTTCAAAAGTTAGGGGTCCAGAAGATATTTTTTTTTCTTTTTTCTTTGGAAAGAAAATCAATATTTTATCAGCAAGGATGTGTTAAATAAAGTAAAAAATTCATAATAAAGACTATATTATTACAAAATATTTATATTTTGAATAAATGCTGTTCTTTTTACCTTTTTATTCATCAAAAAATCCTGAAAAAAAAAATTACTCAAAAAAAATATGAAGCCGCAAAAACAGTTTTCAACATTGATAATAATCAGAAATGTTTCTCAGCATATTATACTGATTTCTGAAGATCATGAGGCGACTGGAAGACTGCGGTAAGGTTGATGCTGGAAATTCAGTTTTGCCATCACATGAATAAATTACATTTTAGAATATATTCCAATAGAAAACAGTTATGTTAAATTGTAATAATATTTCACACTATTACTGTTTTCTTTTTTTGATCAAATAAATGCAGCCTTGATGAACAGAAGAGACTTCTTTTAAACACATTACAAATCTTACTGATCCCAAACTTTTGAACAGCAGTGCATATATATTTATAAAAACATTTTCTCATCATCATAGTGCATGATCTGCAAAACATAGTTCTGTGAAAATAGCATTGTGTCATTTTGTTTTTCAGGTTTTATTTTGAGGATGTTTAAATATTTGAACTGCAAAAAAAATACAGAGACTTTTTTGCAGTGCAGCCGTGAGTTGCACGGATGTGATCTTTTAAGTGCACTACACAGTGTGATGTGAAGTTGCAGTGTGGGAGCAGAGGAGTGGTTTTGGGTGTGATGGATGCAGACCGCAGTGCTGTAGACTCACCACATGTCCAGACAGGTGGAGTAGTCTGTGGATCCCAGCAGCACGTCTGGAGGGCGATACCAGAGCGTCACCACCTCATTAGAGTACGTGTGGCTGGGGACTGACTTCGCACGGGCCAGACCTGCACCAAACACACACACCATCATCAGAAGTTTGAAAAAACACATCGCTCTGGATAAAAGCATTCATGCAAATATCACAGTGCAAGTCATTTCCTATCACAGATTCAAAGCATTAAAAATGGAAATGTAATGATCCGTCAATGCCATTCATTCCTCTACAACCCAGTTTAGTTTGATCCAGTCCACGTTTTTGTGTCTATTTAGATTATTTAGATATTTAGAATATACTCACACAAAAACACCATTCAAGTCACCATTCAGGCATTATGCAACCATCTTTTATATGTACAGTACATCTTTTATAACATATAATATCATAAAATATATGATATATTAACATATCTACAAATATTATCATAAAATAAACAACTACTATGAAAAAAATAAAAAAGAGCAAATATATAAATATACAAAGTACATAATAATAAAATATAAAACTATCATGATATATTAACATATATACATAAACAAATATAATATCATAATACACAACTATCAAGATATATTAACACATAAAAATATAGAAACATTGTTAATGAAAAATTATAAACTATCATGAGATTATATTTGTATATATTTATATGTTAAAAATAGGATGTAGGTGATATACTTTATGATATTATATTTGTATGTCTGATATGTTAAAATATATAAACTATACAATTATCCAAATACTTTAATATAAAAATATAATATGAAAAGAAATATAAAATATCAATATATTTTAAATATAAAAATTAATAATATTATGAAAAATATCAGCTAGTATCATTGTCATGACCAACATATTTAAAATAAATAAAATTGAGAATAAAAATCATGATATTGTAAATATAAAATACACAATATCCTGAAAAATAACAACTATCATGATATATATGTCGTAAAACATATGATAGTGTATATTTTTATGATATTAAGTGTGTTGTGTGTTGTGTGGGTGTGTGTGTGAGAGTGTGTGTGAGAATGTGTGTGAGTGAGTGAGAGTGTGTGAGAGAGTGTGTGTGTGAGGGTGTGAGAGAGTGTGTGAGTGTGTGTGAGAGAGTGTGTGTGGGAGTGAGTGAGTGAGTGTGTGTGTGTGTGAGTGAGAGTGTGTGTGTGGTGTGTGTGAGAGAGAGTGTGTAGTGTGTGTGTGTGGTGTTTATCAGCGGTGTGAGAGTGTGTGTGTGTGTGTGTGTTGTGTGTGAGAGAGAGAGTGAGTGAGACTGTGTGTGTGAGACTGTGTGTGAGAGTGTGTGTGTGAGAGTGTGTGTGTGTGTGAGAGGAGTGTGTGTGAGAGGAGTGTGTGTGTGTGTGAAGTGTGTTGTGTGTGTGTGTGTGTGTGTGTTGTGGGAGAAGGAGTGTGTTTGTGTGTGTGTGTGTGTGTCGTGTGAGAGAGGAGTGTGTGTGTGTGTGTGTGTGAGGAGAGTGTGTGTGTGTGTGTGTGTGAGAGAGAGGTGTGGTGTGTGTGTGTGTGAGAGAGTGTGGGTGTGTGAGTGAGAGAGAGTGTGTGTGGGAGTATGTGAGTGTATGTGTGTGTGTGTGAAGGGTGAGAGTGTGGTGTCTGTCTGTGTGTGTGTGTGTGTGTGAGAGGAAGAGAGTGTGTGTGTGTGAGAGAGAGAATGTGTGTGTGAGTGAGTGTGTGTGTGTTGTGTGTGTGAGTGAGAGAGTGTGTTTACATATAGAGTCATACGTGTTAAAATATTATAAAAATATAGAACTATCATGATATTTGTGGTGGTCTAGATCAGAGAATCTCAAATGTATTTGCTAAAATCCCAGTTTAACTCTTGGAACAGCTTTCTGTCTGTTGTTAACATCTTCTAAGTTCGCTTAACTGAAATTCCGACACTAGCCACAGTGAGAGCATGGGTTCGATTCCCAGGGAAAGCAAAAACTGATCAAAATGTGTGGCCTAAATGTCAGCGCAGGTCGCAGCTCTGAAACGCGCCGTCCTCCAGGTGCCGAGGCGTGTTTAATTAACCCGTTTGACTTCCTGTGTTCGGGGTGTTTAAAGCGCTCTGACGGGATGGGAATAGCGGCGGTGTAATTTGCAGTCAATAATCCTGGGCTAAACAAAGGGCCGCGTCAGAGAGAGTGAGAGGCTGTTACGCCGGATGCTCAAAAGGCTATCATTTACCCCGTGTGGGGCGGTTCACGCGTGACAGAGCCTCTAATCATCATTACACTCAGCTCCAGAGTAACAGCAGCGCAGCCGCATCTGAGCGCCTAACTGATGGGAAGAAACCGGGGCGGTGAGAGGTCAGAGAGGTCACAGATGATGAAGGCAATCGAGGAGGAGGGAGGACGTCCTGTCCTCGTCCCGGGCCGGTCGTCATGGCAACGCAGCGGGTGCGAGCCGGGTCATCTTTGAGTGAGGTCTGCGCCTCTTCAAAGCGCTCAGGAACTCCGCGGGTCTCCAGAGGGGGTCAAAGGTCAAGCTGAGTGAATTATACATCACTCACTGCCCCAGAGTCACATGACAGAAAGTTTGTCAAATCACTCAATTCTGTGATTTTATTAAACAAATACACATGCTACCGCAGTGATTACATGCTCATGATAAAAAATATACAAAAACATCATAGCTGTATATTTTTCATGAACACTGTACAGGGCTGTACGTTAACTTTTTTTTCACATAGCACTAATGCTACAGAGGTTGAAAGTTTTGTAGCACAGGACAAAAAGTTGTAGCACAAGTATAAAACGTCAGGTACACATACACATAATATACAAATAAAACAAACAGTGCTTTATTTTTCAGGTACAGTATTTAGCAGTAACATTCAAGAAATTGAATGAACAAATATTAAAATAAAACACTAGATATACTATATACATCAATTATACTTTTTTTTAAGCAACTGAATGATGATAAGTTCATCAGTCAAGAGCAGTGAACAGATTTTTTCTGTGTTTTGTTGTTTTAACATTAAAAAAATAAGTTCACCAAAGAAATTATGTCATCGGTATTTCAAAATCTCGTCATAGTGTTTCATTTGTATTACCTCATGTACTCAAGTTGTGTTAAACCTGAATTCGTTAGAGTTATTTTGAAGAATGGGGGTAACCAAGCAATTGCTGGTATTTGGTTCGACTGTAAAAGTCAGGAGTGTGGACCAGCTACGGGTTGGTTACTCACATCCTTCAAAATCATCATATCACACACCCCTAACTACCAAGTATAATCAATCTCACACACAAACAAGCACAACGAACTCAATATTAAGCGGCTGTGTTATGAACATGCAAATCTGTATCGCACGCGTGCTACAGTGGTAATATATATATATATATGTCGCACTGTACAGCCCTGCTGTAAATGAACACATAAAAACATAATATAAAAAATATCATGAAAAATAAACTACTACATGATATATTAACATACTGTACATATAAAAAATATACAACTATCATGATAATCTAACATATATAAAAATATACAAAAATAATATCATAAAATATACAT
>JADLZN010008214.1:0-18724 GCA_018155175.1 Sinocyclocheilus anophthalmus | reverse complement strand
CATTTACAAATGTGGCCAAGTATCCAAATTTTGAGGGCTCTGTATCTGTCATTGCTGTTGGACTATGTTCACTCACAGCTCCACGAAGATACGCTCCACTTCTGGTCTGGGACTTAGTTTGTTGAGAAAGTTCTGGAACATTTCCCAGGTGAAGCAATCTGGCTTTATACCATCAGCCTGACGAACGAACGAATGCTGAATTATCTTCCCTGCCTGCCAAATCTGCTCCTTACACCGCTGCCCACATGTGTTCCCTAGACCTGCGAATCATTTTTGATCTTCAGACCCTCACCTGTCGCGGCACCTTTTATTGCTATTCCCCCCTTTTTCTGACGCCTGTCGCGGTGTACAGCCCGTGTCTTTCCCGGCAACTGTTTGGTTCTATCTCCGTGAATCCACGCCCCTCCACGTTCCGCCAGACAAAAATCAGGCACAAGCCCTCTGGGCTCTTTCTCTTATCCGTTTTAGATACCTAATTGTCTTACAACAATAGGAAACATTTGTATAATTGTATTGGGGTGTAGTACAGGCTAGAATATCTTGCTTCACACCTCTGGAAACTTCCAATGCAGACCTAGAAAGTGGCGTTGAAAAAGTTGAGTTAGATTACCTTACAATGCGTATCGTAAGAAGATATCGTATTATTTGGACTGACACAAGGACAGTACTGCACAGAGCATGGCACAATATTAGGTGGCAGAGAGCCTGCGCAAGTTTGAAAGTAAATGTTGTCCGCATAGTGATTGTATGATAAACCTGGTGGAGTTTTGCGCTTGTTTTTGTGGGTTTCTGATTATTAATGCACACACCAGGGGGCGTTCAACATAGGTTGACGCTCAACCGGCATGGCGGGAGCCTGAATTGATTGTACGACAGTGTAACAATAGTTAAACAGCCGCGGGGTGGCATGTGGACATGTGTGCATCTAAAGTAGCGAGCCTCTGTGTTCTAAACATGAAACCATTAATGACGATAGGTATGCTGGTCGACACCTCACCGATGGCTGGTGGCAAAGAAGCAAAATGTTCTATGTGAATAATAGGTCGGTGGCAGGACAAGTGGGAAGACAATTGGTCACATCGCAACAGAGAATCATAGTGTGGGGTTAATTGAAAAAACACTTTAGTCAATTTATTGATAAGGATACAATATCGCATCAAAGAGTGTATACCCGAAGAAAGACCATACACAAAGTCTCATGGTTAAGCACAGCAGACAAGGTAACGGATTCTCATATCTGAATGGTTAAACGTGTAGTAAAATTGGTAAGTTTGAGTGATGCGTGCTCGAGTAGGTGTGTGTTTGTGCTGGATTACCCGTTTCATTGGACAGGACCGCCCAGTGCTCAGATGCCTAGATCTGCCACTACGTTTGTCTATTAGAGAACATTTCCGGAGACTGAGGAAGGTCCAGTGCCCCGGCCAGAAAATACTTGCCCGTAGAAGTATGATTGACCGCCGAAGCCCGGAGTGGGCACCAAATAGCAATTCTGATATAAGGCCCTGAGGCACTGGGAAAAACATCGCTGTTTGCGGTCAAGCCAGCTTTTGTTTCTGGACGTCCTTACTGGTGTTGTTGTCTCTTTGTGTTGTTTGCTTGGAGTTTTTGTTTATGACCTTTGTCGCAGGGTTTCTTTGAGTGCATTGGTGTATTATTTATGAAAACTGCGCCATAACCGACTAAAAAGTACCTACACAGAGTGTAAGAGGTTCGTTTATCTTTTCATTTTCCCTCTCGTCTCTGCCATTCTGCTCTTGGCTAGTGACTGATTCACATCTGAGTGCTGATCCATTACCTTTGCGAGTGAACCCCCCGCCATCTTGGGTGTCGGACCAAGTCCCTTCACCCTGACTCTGGCACTGCTTCAGCACTGCTAGGCACCTGGCCTATGGAGCCATAGGGGCGTATTTTTAATTTTTGATGTTGGTATGGAGCTGAGCCCAAAATCCTGCTTGGCCGCGAGGATTTCCTTGGCTTCGGTTCCGCCGCCTTGACCCGGGTGTCACGGCTACCCCCCCTCCCTGGTCTGCTGCCTTGATCGTTATCTACTGCACCTGGGGCCCCGCGCTTCTCACTTTCCCTTTGGGGTGAATTTAGACAAAGACCCCCACGTTACCGACCATCGCCTGTCCTGAGATCCATACCAGTGGTATACCTTTGACTGGGCCCCGGCGTTGACCGTAGTGGCGGTCTTGAGTTGCGCAGCCGCAAGCTGTCGCAGTCATCGCATTGGGCGAATTATTGCGGTCCCCTCGTAACGCCCCGCATCAGAGCCGACTTTATGAGACTTCTCCACAAGCTGGCACCAAGGTGTCGCGTACTGGTCGTCCGCTGGAGGTTGCACTTTCGATCGTCCCGCACAAAACGTCACAGAGGGAAAAGGGGTCGGGACCAAAGAATAGGCAGCAGTAGAGTGGTGGCCGGGGCACGCGACGGAAGTAGCATTTGAAAGATATAAAGTAGCAACGAGATATAAACGTCACATTTCGAGATCTAGTCACAATTGTGAGAAATCAAGTTGCGTTGTGAGATGCCACATTTTCAAAAACATCAATTAAAAGAATTCATCACAAGCAACTGTGTGATATGAAGTTCAGTGAAGTGGACTGAGACTTTTGTGTATTTTTTTGTGCGGAACCCTCCCATGTCACCTGGGTGTACCCACCGGTTTAGAGACACCCCCAATATCACGCTTTGCCTCCGCAGGTGTTGCGGGTGCGCCTTCTGGCGCAGTAGGGTGTGTGGTAGCCAGTTTTTACCCCGTTTCATCAGTCCACACCTGGAAACGCAATCATAACGCCAAATGAACGTGCATAAATG
The DNA here is from genome assembly GCA_018155175.1 of Sinocyclocheilus anophthalmus. Classification (NCBI taxonomy): domain Eukaryota; kingdom Metazoa; phylum Chordata; class Actinopteri; order Cypriniformes; family Cyprinidae; genus Sinocyclocheilus; species Sinocyclocheilus anophthalmus. The sequence continues at coordinate 15,904 of JADLZN010008214.1, read as the reverse complement.
AACTCATACATGCATTATGTAAATATGACAATCCCTATAAATCAATCAAACTTCACATGTGTTAAGCTTTTAAAGAGAGAGGGAAGAAAATATAAAATGAGAGTCATCTAATATAGTTCAGTCAGAGTGCACACTTGCAAAGGTAGAAAGCGAAAAAGCAGGACGCATATAGAGGGAGGGACAGCATGGACATGGTAACTATGTGACGGGCCGGTCGTCGTGGTTACCTTGCAATAGCCCTCCTGCACAGCTTGGAAGTTGAGGAAGTAGAGGTTGACCAGGTCATTGCCGAAGACGATAGTTAGCAGCTTTGATTCGGAGTAGGAATCTCCTTTGATCAAACCCAACGTCTCACGTAAACGTGGGTCCTACAAACGCAGGCAAACCTTAACATCCACGTGTACTATTCTGACAGTATGAACCTTTCCAAACATAACCTTCATACTGACTCTTTCCAACAGGCACACATAAAAGCGTACCTTTGGAAACCTGGCAAACCTCCCTGTCCTGGTGTCCCTGATTTGACTGATGTCCAGGACTTCCACTTCCTAGAAGAAAAAAAAAAAGATGAATACAAAAACATGAATAAATAATAATAAATATTCTCTGTGGTTTTCAAGCCCAATAGTGGGCCTCAAAATGACTTGGACAGAACAAGCATTAAATAAGCTAAACAATTAAAAAACAAGTATATAATTCACTCCCTCAATAAACAGTCGTATTTGTTTTTATTTACTTGTCTAATCCTCTGTCATACTGCAGAATGAGTTATGCTGCAAAGTTTAATGGTTCAAGTTAACCCCACTAATGAGCAATAATAGGTTTGTCATTTACTTTCATTTCCTCATTAAAATTATTCAGTAAATCTGAATTAATGTCAGTGGAGACATGCATACATCCTACATGTCAAATCAAAAGTTTTGTGGTTTATTATCTCAAATCCAATGCCAAATACGCTATACTCTCTACAGTGTACTCATAAACATTGACATTGTCACATGGCAGACATAAAAAAAAAACGGAAAAGTATTGATGAATAAAATATTGATGACTCATTCTGCAAGGCACATATTTCTGTCCAATCAGATTATCTTGAAAGTGAGAATGCCCCTCCCCCCCAATACCACCTGTCACCAATTAGGAAGTAGCAAATCATGGCTCTTAGCTGTGCTGTGCATTTGTTTTTACAACTTACAGGAAGAGTATTTAATGTCTTGTCTGTTTCAGGAAAATATATCAGCAGCACGTAATAGAAAACTGTGCTCTTGAAGTGATTTCATGGGGTCTTTAAGAGTAATCGGGAATGGAATAACACTGAACAGAGGTTCAGAGAATCCCTGACACATTACACACACATACACACTGACAAAGTAAAGGATATTGTCACTGAAGTGGAGAAGCGATCATAAATCATGAGTGAACTTTAACTTTATTCACTCAACACTTCAGGATTCACACATCTCTTCTAAGTTTAGATAACCTTCTGCCTTCATAATTTTTATTTCATACATTGTTTTAATCTGAGAAAATACAGACTGTCTTAAGTAGAAATGTACATTGTAAATAGTGCAGAAGAAATAAAGCTTTTTTTGGTTCTCTCAATGAGTACTGTTGCACTTTTAAGTGCTTGACGTTTGCTCTGTTACATGAACAAACATAAAACCTGTATACTCAGTTTTACTTCACGTTGTTTGTCATTATTCACAAAAACGGTGGCTAGTTTGCCTAAAAGTGATAATTTACTCAGTTACTCAATGTTATGTTGTCCATAAGACATCCACCTCGCCATTTTTCACATTGACGTCAAATTCCGCTGGTTCTCACGTGTTCCATTTGCATTAGCTCAGTGGAAGACAGGATAGTCCGGGAATAACACCAAATATACTACTGTATGAGCGACATGAATTCAATTGTGTATGTTTTTGGTCACTGTATGGAAGAGTTTACAACATTACGACGTCACCACCTCGATGTACAAATCGGCAGTCCGCTATCATCAACTACTAAATTCAAATGTTTTTGGATCATAAAACAATCTGGTATTTTGAAGTGCAGACATAGAAACTAGAGAAATGCCCAAATGTTCTTTAAAAAATGTAATATTTTGTTGCTTCTGTGAACGCTACATTGACGGTTGATTGCCACAGAAAGGTTGTTTTCTCTGCTCATCTCTTCTGTTGTAATCTTTTCTTTGCTCTGACAAAGTAGTTTAGTAAGTACTGATTCAGTTCCGAATATAACTAAACTTCGTTGACCAATTTAACGACCGTAGTCCAGGGACATCCGTTTACCCAAACCAGAAACTTTTCAGCTAAATAAGAGTCAGAACAGTGTGTGTTTATTGAATTGTAAACCCTTTTCTCACTAAAGCTGTGCATAAACATATGCTCTGCACAGCAAGTCTTGAAGGAACAAATATGCATTCATAATCACTCGAACGTTGTCCTCAGTCAGTCCTATTACAGTTTGCATGTGGCATGGTGCCCTGTTTTTTATTATATAATATACAGTATATAATATTATAAGATATAATAATAATAGATAATATCTATAATATATATAAATGACAGGGAATTGAAAAAATATGTATTTCAGTTTTGTCACCCCTCTTCATTCTTAATAATAACATAATAGGGCAGACTAAAACAGACACTCATCCAAATCGATATCACAAATCATTTGTATGGGTTTTAACTGCTCTGTTTTATATTAGTAGTAGTGTAGCAGTAGCATAACCGATGGCAGTGTTATTTTAGTATTATTAATATATTACATTATGTCGTAATATTTTGAATTAGATTTTTATTTTTTCCATTTTCATTGTACTTAGTAATTTTGGTACTTCAACTTAAGCTACACAAAAATTTGAAATGTTGCTAACTGAAATAAACTGTTTTTATATTTTATTTCAGTTATATACATAGATTTGGTTAACAATAACAATGCTATATGGACAGATTATTATCCTATTTTAAGTTTCTTTGTTTTATTTGTTATTTGAAGGACTTTTTGAAGTATAGCACTAAAGCAGGTCTGGACTGTAAAGAGACAGAGGTAGGTCACTAAAGCAATTCTATATTAATATATAAATTCTATAGACCACATACACTTCTATCTTTAGTGTCCTGTCATGTTTTGACATTGCTGGTCTTTCATTTCTGTCCTGCAGAAAGCAGTTGAGCTGATGTCCCTGGTGCCCAAACAATGTAACGACATGATGAATCTTGGACGATTGCAGGGCTACGAGGTAAAATCACCTCTTTTGAGGTACAATCAATTGTTAGTTAATGTAACTATAACTATTACAATTACAAATGTAGTCACAAAGGTGAGTTACGTTTGGTTGACTGCCAGAAGCAGTGAGTGCCAATGTAAAATTTCACTGACAGATAATTTCTCAAAGCAACATGATACATCTATTAGTGTAATAATAGAGTTCTATCATTATGCTTACACATTAGGTTTATACTGAAACTTCAGTTTGTCTTAACTGGAACGTTCACTAACAACGGACCAATCAGCTGTAAGTTTGATGTAATGGACTAACAAACTAATGAAGTTCCAAATAATAATGCAGAAAAATGCAGTTATTTTATGTGTCAAGAGAGAAAGTCCTGAAAAATTGCACAAGTTGCATCTAAGAAGCGTAAACTGCTACCTAAAGGTGGCATAAAAGTCACAAAGTATTTAAGCTTGTTTCTGCTACAGGATTAAAAAAATAAATAAAAAGGTAATTGCTAAATTGTAAAAAGTCAGAATTGCGAGATGGCGACTCGCCATTGCAAGTTTATAACAATTCTGAGGGAAAAAAACTCAAAATTAGGAGGTGTACTTACGAGTTTATAATTGTAAGAAATAAACTCGTAAGTACACCTCCTAATTATAAGAAAGAAAGTTGGAATGGTAAGATAAAAAGTTGCAATTATCTTATTTCTTTTATTCTGTGGTGGAAACAGGCTTCCATAACAGGCACAGGACCTATAAACACACACACCATTCTACAACTAAATCTGCTTTCAAAAATTCAGACAGTTTGTCTGAGGTGCAGTGCTGGAAAATCACAGAAACAGAAGTACATAACCTTGACTTTCTTGAAATATCAGGTGATGAAAAGGTGCAGATATACTGTATCTATCAGTGCTTTGATGATTGCTTATGTTTGTTTGCACAGGGGAAGTTGACAGCTCAGGGGAAGTTATTGCAGCAGGACACGTTCTTTGTGACAGAGCAGGACTCTGGCGTTCTGTCCCGCAGTAAAGAGCGCAGAGTGTTCCTCTTCGAACAGATCGTCATCTTCAGCGAGCTGCTTCGGAAGGGCTCGTCAACACCAGGGTACCAGTTTAAAAAGAGCATCAAGGTACGTTCAGCACAAGTTGATACAAGTTCGGTAAGAAACAAAATACCCAACTTGAAATAAAGTCTTAAAAGTTTTATTTGTGTGTTGACCTGTGCAGGTGAGCTACCTGAGCATGGAGGAACATGTGGACAGCGACCCCTGTAAGTTTGTGCTGTCATGTCGTGGCTCATCTGAACGACTGACGCTACAGGCCGCTAACATCGACATCAAGAAAGAGTGGGTTCAAAGCATCCGAGAACTGCTGGACATGCAGATCAACTTCCTCACAGGTAAGCGCAATATGAAAGGTGGCAGTGGTCTCTCAGTTGCTGGTTCCTTCATAACCTGCTCCGCGTCTGTTTTCATCAGCTCTACAGAAACCCTCAGGAGTACCAGAAGAAAGAGAGTGGAGGTTCTTTGAGCAGGCAGCTGTCCAATAGCAGCCGTTCCTCATCCTCTCATCCCTCCACCCCCCTCAAACCCAACACCGCCCCCAACGGAAGCCCCACCCACAAGCCCAATAAGCATGTAGAGGAGGTGAGCATGATTCAGAATATTACATAAATCTCACATCAATTAATAACTATGACTGTCAATCAGTTAGCAATATTTGATACATTTTCTAGAAAAAAAAAACTTCATATATAACAATGAATTAATCAAATTGCTCACATATCAATAATTGCTGAAGTAAGTGGTAGTAAGAAGGAGTAAGAAGTGCTTTGATTGTAGGTAAATTCCATCATGATGGTAGGAAACAATGAAAAAAAAATGTATGCCCACTAGGACAGCATTTATTTGATCAACAGTAAAAACAGTAATGTTGTGAAATGTTATTACAATTTAAAATAACTGTTTTCCATTTTAATACATCTTTTGTGGAAATATTTTTCAGGATTATTTGAAGAATAGAAAGTCCAAAAGAACAGCATTCTTTTAAAATGTAGTTTTTTTGTGACAATGTAAGTGTTTACTGTCACTTTTGATCAATTTAATGTGTCCTTGATGAATAAAGTTTAATATATATATCTACAGAGCCGTTCCTCCCTATACGCAAAATACGCAAGCTGCGAAGGGCCCCTGAAACACCAGGGGGCCCCCTTGCTCTCAAAGATTATTTAATTTTAGTTTCGTTTTTGAATTTGGCCAGCGGTTATGAAAACATGAATGATCATCTCTTTTAATGCAGTGCGCTGTCGACCTTTCTACGTAAAAATCAGTCAGATCATGTAATGTTAATGTCGTACAGTCTTGCTCGAGGCTTTCAACTTCGAAAAAACGAGTTGAAAGAGTACCAAACCGCGGAATAGACATTGTTTCTCAAGCGCTTTCCGCAAGCGCGATTCGAGACGGAGTGAAACACTTTATATACTGTATATATATTTATTCCACTCAAACTTTTGAATGGTAGTGTAGCTGCCTTCATATATTTTAGGGGGGCTCATCATATTTTGGGGTCTTTAGCATCAAAAAGTTTAAAAGCCTTGCACCGAACCATCTTTCACACCTACTAAATGATCTGAACTCTGACGTCTAACTGATGTCCACAACAAATGCTCTAGAGTGAAAGCTTGTGTGACAGGAGACCAATTATCGCAATAGCATTCTGTGCTTAAACAGCATTGTGTAATCTAACTAAATCAATTAGTTACCCAGACCATTTTAATTAGCGTCTCATCCAGGCCAGATAGATGTAATTAAACATAATTGGTTCACACTACACTAGTCGCTGCAGTCTGTGCATGCGTCTCCTTGCTGAACTGGATGTGCCCGTGCTGCAGTGCTGTGAAGTTCCACTCTAATTGTCTTTGAGGGGAGGAGAGATGCCTGCTAGTTATTCTTAGTGGGGGGAATGGCCTAGATTTCCAGCTCTGCCCGTGTTCCATACCTGTTTCTCCTCTCTGCAGGGTCTCTTTCTTCTGTTCTCGCTTTCTGTCTTTCTTGTTGTCTTTCTTCTCGCCGCAGTCTCTCTCTCTCTCTCTCTGGTGAGCTTGTATCTTGGCCTTGGCACACCCTGCTTTTTTCTGTGTCCCTAATCACACGGTCACTGAATACCAGACTGAAGGAGCTGCTTGCTACTTTTTATTTTTTAATGTCTAAGCTTTTCACCCAGCTATTTATTTCTCATGCCAGGTCAAGGTTGACAGTGAGGAACAGACTTTCCTCTGTGTGAAGCTTTGTCTTGATTTGTCAGGTGTTCGACCGTATGATTGAAGGACATTTGTTAAAGTCAATGTATTTAATTTGTTTAAAAAAAATTGATTTGATTTCAATTCACAAGCTTGCAATTCAATTCTACTCCGATCTTGATTTGATTCATTTGGAGATATTTCTAGCCAGAAGAAATCAAATTGAATATAAGGCAACATTCTCAAGGGAAAAAATCTCTATAAATTGTAATGCAGTAAGGTGGTAAATTACTGTAATCTGTAATAATAACGGTTAAAATTAACAACTGATTTGAATACAACATTTAAATTGCACATAAGGCATTTTTTATAACATCTATAAAAACATTTTAATCACATCTCTACTCCAATTCACTTTTTTAAATATAAACATTTAAGTTTTTTTTTAAATATAAACAGGTTGGCTGTCATAAAAACTTGTTTTTATTATGGATTTATTTAAACATATTAAATATTGAAGAACAGGTTAAGTAGAACTAAAATGAATATGTAATATGCATATTTAGCAAAATGCTTTTTCTAGAGTTAATTTTTCTAGCTAGCTAGCTATGGACTGGCATTTCTGAGGTAAATGTAACGTACGTGACATTGTTTACAAACTGTTTAATTGACATCTATTTCAGTTAAAACAGATTACATGAGACATGATACATTTCTGTAAGTTGTACTGTATCTTTCAGCATACCTTCTGGTGTTCATTCATGTTTATTTTGTGCTGCAGCTACTAGTAAAGAGGAAGACATGATCAGTTCACGTGCGTTTTAGGGCCACCGCCCGATTTGAGGTGGTGACAAAGTGCGCCAAAACTGTATTTATTGTTTGAATTTCATAATAAAATTGACAGAATTTGAAAGCTGAGACTTTGTTTCATATCAAAAGTAACAAAGTACAAAGCCTATTGTGAGTTATTGGATGGGATTTTTTTTTTCTCTGGGGGGTACAAATAATCTTTCTTTAAGTTTTGATCATGCATCAACTGAAAACAGCATAGATAAAAGATTGATTTTTGGGATTTAAGAACCAGTATCAGTTCATCAAAATGAAAATGAATTAAAAGCGCTATTTTCAACCCATGTATATTCTTCATCAGAATGTTTAGTCTCATGTTTTGTGATCTTCAGATGTTTCGTTTTTGTGTTTCCAGGAGTTGGATGAGGGGGAGTGTAACGGCCTGTCATTGGTGCTAGTGACGCAGGATTACAATGCCGTGAAGGAGGACGAGATCTGCGTGGTGGTTGGTGAGAAGGTACAGATCCTGGCGTCCAATCAGCAGAACATGTGCCTGGTTTACCGACCTGCAAACAGCCAATCACCTGCTGCAGAGGGCTGGGTACCGGGTCACGTGCTCTCTTCGACTCAGTAAAGCCACGCCCCCTCAACACCTCGGAATAAACCACTACTCACATTTACCATTCAGTTTCACCAGCCTACTCTGGGAAAGCATGCCACTCAACCTCCTGCTAAGCTACTGTTGGTCAGTCAGAACAGGAAGTACCGCCCCTTTCCCCTGCCACCGTACAGTTGAGGACTAAAGATGCACGCTGCAAAAAATGGTGCGATATCACCTCCCATAGTCAATATGGGCAAAAAAAAAACATTTAAAAAAGGAAGCTCAAGAAAATATATTATATTGCTTATAATGAAAAAAAACAAAAAGATTGTATTGTATAGAGAGGAAACTAAGGTGAATTTGTCAGTGAATTACGTGTGGATGTGTATGGATGTTAACGTCATCCTTTCTCATCAACATGCTCCATTACACGCAACTGGACTGTTTTTAAATGGGGCTCTCCCTTTTTCCCTGTTTGTCTATGCCAAGTCATTTGCACACTGTGTATATTTTCTTTTACTGAGATTTTATTTTTGGAAAGTTTTTTTTTTCCCCAAGTGTCTTATTTTTACAGCTATTAGGTGTGGCACATTTATTATTTCTTTTCAGTTCTGTCAACCAGTTCAGTGTTCTGTACAAAGTATTCTGCACTTTTCCAACAAATAGTTGTGTAATATCACAATCGTCACAATGCTCATAACTGTACTTGTAACTAAAGATTTAAATGTATTATTCTGTATCATTTTAAATATGTACATAATATTTTTGACATTGCCATAATAGATACACAGCAGAGCAAAATGGTCCCTCTATTCCTGTCAGGCTCAAGAAAAAAACACACCTAAACTAAACCCTGGTAGTCTGCACTGCCTCCAAAACCCAGCCCTCTGATTTTTACATTCGACATCATCAGATTTAGTATGTAATAAGTTATCATCTGAATCATATCAGAACAGATGTTTACTCAAATCAGTCGATTAAAAATGGATGTTGTTGATTTCTGAAGAGTAGTCAGCGTTCAAATCTCAGATATACGTGTAAATAAACGTATAAAAATAATTCTAGCAGGTATTTCACTTGTTAAACTGTTAAAATGTTCATAATAAAGGTGACAATTTTTCATCTTGGAAATTATGCGTTCTGTATCATTTGAACATCTGTGCATCTATCATTAGCTGCGACAGAGCTATTGTGCTTAAAATGTGAATATAAAATTTCAGTTTATATTAGTATTAATAAGAGTGCTTTAAATGCAGTCAACTTCAAGAATATACAAATTGTCTCAGTATCACAGTAGTTATTGCATGGGCATGTTACAGTGAAAATACAGTAAGTACTCCTAAAGAAACAATAAATAAATTGTTAATGCAGTTGCCTATATAAGCGCTCAAACATTGCTGTCATCTACATCCTGCTCTCTGTCCCAGTGATAACCATGGTCAGGCAAAGGGAGCACTTTTCCCTTATTAAAACAATAAGGGGGAAAATGGATTAAAGTTTAGGATTTAGGATTCATGGATTTAGTTGTTGGAAATAATGTACTATGACATGATCTGAAGATTGACATAATGCCGAGTTCACACTGCACGATATTCAAACTCGTCGGATCGCAGTTGTTTACACACTGCGTGACTATCTGGGGTAGCATTCATTTGCTGCTGTGTTCACACTGCACGATGGAGCGACAAAAGGAGGTAACACACTGCATGACTTTACAATAGGAAAAATCACAGACAGCTCTGTCTGGTCCGCAAACTAAGTTTCACAACAAAACACACATGCGAGAAGTGATAAGGAAATAACGCGTTAAAACCGCTCCCCGGCGTCGACGAGCGAGACTGGAATCTTAAAAAAACAGATAGATACTAGCCCGCAATTGTCGTGAGCTGATTCCAGCTACAAGCAGAAAAAAAGAAAACCGATTATGCAGGAGGGAGAGCAGGGAACAGGATTGGGTGTTCTGCAAGTTGGAGGTAAATAAATTTTGCAGTAAAACTGTTATGCTGATGTGGGGGTGGCAAGCAAATGTTTTATGTGTGTTCTGTATGCTATAATTGTCATTTTATTTTATTTAGTTCAATCTATTAAATTACTGATATTCTGGTCTATAACTCCTCTCCGAACTTCCCTCTGCACTGTATCTTGGTTTCTCATTGGCTGTAGGTCATCGCCGATGTAGTTTTCAGTCAGAAATAATTTCACACAGCGTGATTGTGAATCGCCGACAGCTCCAGATATTTAGCATGCCAAGTATTTTGCGGGCGTCTGCGATTCCCTCAGATCGCGTCTTTGATAATCCACACTGCATGATTGTCACTCGCGTGAACAAGCACCAATTTGCCTCCGATTTCGCAAAACCTGTCGGCGATTTCACAAAACCTGTCGACGAGTGAAAAATCGTGCTAAAATCGTGCAGTGTGAACTCGGCATCAGTCTAAACGCAATAAAAGCTATTTTATTTCACATTTATTTCATGATACTACTCTCATTATCTCACTAACCCTGCTGTTATTGGAAACTTTCGCTGAGGTATGAAGTTAATAATGGGTAAGAACGAAGCATTCATGTCTACTATGGTATTAGTATCTGAAAACCTTTGCTTTATGCCGAGTTCACACTGCACGATTTTAGCCCGATTTTTCACTCGCAGACAGGTTTTGCGAAATCGCCGACAAACGCCCGACATCGGAGGCAAATCGGTGCTCATTCAAGCGAGTGACAATCACGCCCCCAGTTGGAATGATCCAAAGAACGCTATCTGACGGAATCAACGATGGGCGTCGCCGACGCCCGACAAATTATTTGGCATGGCTAAATATTGGAGCTGTCGCGATTCACAATCACGTGGTGTGATGAAATGGTTAGGACTGAAAAACACCTCGGCGATGACCTACAGCATGAGAGCAAAAGATACAGGGCAGCGGGAAGTCGGGGGAGGACAGGAAACGCTAGTTTGAGGACCAGTGTTGCCAAATTATGCGAGGGCCGCCGGTTGGTTTTTCTCGTCAGAGGTGAAGCGACCCAATATGGATATTTAGGCATGGAATGAATGGTACCAGGGCACCCCGCCAAAAAAGTTGGTCTTTAGTTATTCTTGTATTTTTTCAAAAAGAGACATTTTTAGCAGTGAATCTGAAAAAAACCAAGAAGTTTTAGACAAAAAAAAAAAAAGAAAAAGAAAAGAAAAAAAATCTAAATCACCACAAGGGGACAGGATTTCTCAGTTTGCAGCAACTGAAAACTACAGAATGTAAATAACACCAGAGATGGTTTTATTATTGGTTTTGATAATATTTAGAGAGTCAGACATTTTTAACGGAAGCCATTTATTTCAGCTCAAAGCACCACACACAGTGTATGGAATGACAGAAAAAAAGCTTTTTAAAAATGAGTAATTTAAAAATGCTCTCATTATGCATCATTTGCTGTTATTTGCTATATTTGTGTGAGTATACTGGATAAAATGGTATGCACATTAATAATAAACAGTGTTTCCGCGGTCCTTAAAAGTCTTAAATTTAGTTGTATCAAATTTAAGGCCATAAAAAGTCTTAAATTGTACAAGAAAGTCATAAATATGATTTCAAGAGGTCTTAAATTTGGGGAGGGAAAGACAAGAATCGCTATATGGCTTAGTGTGACGATTAAACTTCATTAAATAAACATGAGCGCTACTTTGTTCTGCCGTTACCAGGGAAACCGCTGTATTTCTTCTGTTCCAAAAGCGCCTCCTCTAGGCAGAGAATGAATCAGCATTTTCAATCAGCCATCTGCTGTTTTTGTGAAGACCAATGCAAAAATCGACCCATATTTTTACACTACAATCACGCAGAGTTGTAAATGTGACCTGGTGGATCGACAAGAAAATAATGCATTATAAAAATCTAAACAATTAAGGCAGTAAAATATTTAATGTTTAATTATTTAATGCTATTTAATATAATAATTGCTTGTCAATAATTGTTTAAATTCATATAATAATTTATACTTTTGACTCATCCTGTTTCTTAAAAATGGTTTAAAGGCTGAAATGTGACGTTTATCATTTTATAAAACTTTTTGTTTTTGTGAAAATTTGTATCTGACTTGTAAATCATGCGTTTTACAGTTATTTTACAGTTTAATATGTTACCATAGTCATTTCCCTACTGCGCTCATTTGTTGTGCAGGTCGTACAAAAGGTCTTAAAAATTTGAGCCTAAAAATCCTGAATATACCATGATAAAATACAAGCTTTTAAAAAAAGATGGTTAAAACACTACCTCCAAAAAAAAAGAAACAGCTTTATATAAACTAACTCTTCAATCCTTAACTGAGCAGTGGCTTCAGCTTTTTTTCCCCTCTTGTTCATTTTGTCACTGTGTAAATAATAAAGTTATAATTACCAAAGTACCTTAACTTAAATAGTCAGAGCAAAATCTCGTATAATTCAATAGAAATATTTCCTTTAGCACAAGTTTTCACATATAAAATAGAAAGTAATACAGGTACTACGTGACAGGAATCACCCATCTGATTCCGTTGCTCAAGAGTTTTGCCGCTCATCCAAGTCGCTTCAGAAGCTGACATACCTGACAACTCTTGAGCAACAGAGAATCGCACGCACTTAACTATTATAGCTGTAGTGCATGTCCTTGTTCTAATATTATTGCACTGCAACTGAAACACTGAAATTGATCTTTATTGATACAAGAACAGCTACAATGTTATAGTATCTGGATACAATTATAGTTCTTATTTTAAATTAGTTTTCATTTGTATATTTTCTGTTTTCAACTTAATTTTAGTTTAATGTTGTAGTACTGAGTGTTTTGTCATTTTATTATTTAATGTGTATAGTCTTGTATTCATTTTATTCAATTTAGTTATTTCCGTACATCAATAAACAAAAATAAAATGAGCAAAATGCTGCTTTGCAACTAGGGAAATCAATAAGCTTTTCACAATGCAAGTACCGTGTTGGTCAATTGGGCAAAGCGTTTTTTTTGTTAAACATTAAAACTACCATTAGTGCATGTTTAGTATTTAAAGCTGCAGTCCGTAACTTTTTGGTTAAAAATGATCTGAAATCAATATTTGAGCAAGTACATACCAGCCAGTGTTCAAAAACGATCGCCTTACTTTAGCCCGGATTCACAAAGGTTAGCTTACAATAATATTTTCTAATTTGAGTGGTACAGGTAGGTTTTAGCGGGAAATTCGAGCATGGCACTGCATCATTACGTCACGTCGGTAAACATAAAGAAGTTGTCCCGGCTAGTAGGCTATCGCATGTGTGGATCCTGCAGGTGGTGGATCGTTTATATCCTTTTCTCACAGCAGCTAGAATAATAAATGTATCATTTTGATGGCGGATTATAATCCATAAAGGATTATGCATTTATGAAACACATGTGAATGAAATTAAAATATATTCCAGTTATAAAAGTGCTTCTGATTACAGATAGCCTGGGATTACAAAGATTTAAAGAAAAACAGTTCAAAGGGGCAATAATTTGCTTTTTGGTTAAAAGAATTCTTAATATGACATTCTTTTTTTTTTTTTGACGTGTATGACAAGTAGATTAGACTGTGCCAGAAATGAAATTACCGCTAATTACACACGATACTCATAGTCACAATGCTGATGTGGTTAAATTAATCATTTGAGAAAAAGGTATAAACAAAACTTAATAATAATTGGAATGGTTTGATGTGATATGAGCTAACTGATTTTTAGATTTAATCACCATTGGTAGCGCGATTTATTGTAATGCTTTTTTTTTCTCAGTTGGTCAGAACAAAATTGGCAGACTTTTTACTTGTTCAGATGACAATATCCAGTGGAAATTCTTATTTGGGTCATAAATTTTCAAGACGTAGGCTAGAATCTGTGATTGCGAAGAACAGTAAAATATCCATACCGGTGCCGTGACTGACTGCCACGTATACTCTTCAGAACATTAGATTTATCCGCGCTGGAGCCGTGCCGACTCACAACTCACGCAAGCTAGATAATTCCGCACACTGCTGCAATTGCAGGTTTTCAAACAGATATGGTGACAAAGAGGCAAAACTTACGGACTGCCGCTTTAAATTTTCTAGTTAATTCGTGCTTCAGAAGGCTCATAAACAAATAGCTGAAAGTGCAAAGGATGTCCTTTGATGATAGTTTGACAAATGCCATAACATCAATATTAAATGTATATTATAGATATAGAATATAAACATCAGAAAACATTTTTAAAGAACATTCTTTCTGCTTGATCAGACACTTGATGGCCATAGCAAATAGCATATTTTGTAGGCTGTCCGCATGATCTCTGCAGAGTCACTGCCACCAGCACATCAACAGAAGGTTTTCTTCTGTCTCTCCCTGTCTGCTTTCCCTTCAGACTGTTAAAGAGCAATAGTGATTTTGCAAGAGACTTCTTTAATAATGCAACCCAGGCGATTTGAAACACCCTCGTCTAAACCCTCTAATAATATTGAAGCTCAGTTGTCTTTTATTTTAAAAGCTGGCCGACTTTTACCTTCTACCCTAAATTACCACATGCAGCATTTCACAGAAACAGGTCGAGGCCCTTGGACATTTAAGGCGAAATGATTTGAATTAATAGTACTGTTTGCTGGTATCAAGCCCGAGGGATAAACTGCAGGTCAATGGGTTTGGAGGGAATGAGCAGGGTTCTGGTTTTGGGCTGTATGGATGGGGCTCCTTCTTCCGTTCTGACCTCATAATGTTGCATCAGCTGTGGGGTAAAAGTGTGAAGGGTTAAATGAATAAGAGGGAGAGAAATAACGATAGTGAGGTAACTGAAGTTTAAAGGGGTCATATGATGTTTTTTTTTTAAAGATCATTATTTTGTGTATTGGTGTAACAGAATATGTTGACATTATTTAATGTTCAAAAAACACATTATTTTTCCAAATACTGTACATTATTGTAAGTCCTCTATGCCCGCCTCTCTCAAATGCTTCGTTTTCTACAAAGTCCCTCCTTTTGACAAGCGCAGTTTGCTCTGATTGGCCAGCTGACCCAGTGCATTGTGTTTGGCTGAACACCGCAAGCACTCGTCAGAAATTTAACGTCCCTTACCATAATTGCGAGCTTCAAGCTTTCAAAGTTAATATCAAGACAGTTAATAATGTCGTTAGTTTTACTATCAGTTCAAACCCGAAAGGGCAACAGAGTCACGTGACAAACACAGTGATGATGCAGTACACAAGCCGCGCGGTTAAGACAGCTGACGTGCTGTGATTTCTGCAGGCAGTGTCACTCCCTTGTGACGGACCTGTCCTCACCCACACACTCACGCACACACACACACACACAACACACACACACAACAAACAGGACCGCGTTACTCTGCGCTGCGCAAATCTCCGCATTTGAACAGTCAATAGCAACTACTTAAACTAATAACAAAACATACTTACAAGCGCCAGATTCAGAAGCGCAAGGATGTCATAGCAAAGTCGGAATTACTTTTTTTTTTTTTAGAAATAGCCTTTGTGCACAGCCAGCTTTGTACTCTTCTAGGTACAAAAAACACGAAAAAAAAAAAAAAAAAACAAACTGTCGTCCATAAAATGCGTTGCACACATTCGAACATCTGGGTTGTGCTGTTCATGTTGTAAATAAATCTTAACCAATGAATCCCTAACTGCATCTACTTCCGGAAGGCCAAATAAAATGCTTTTGCCTAGAAACACACAGCGTCTCACTGACATGGCTGCATCAACACTACTTGCTGTTCCTGAAACCACGCCGCCTTTCTTTGCATGAACATTTGGGTGGCATTATGCAACTCTTTACGTTGACATGTGGGGGGGTGTTAGAACGAGCGGTTTTAGGTAGGCGTGGTTAACTCTTAAATTTATAAAGAATATCTCTTTGGATTTGAGACGTTTACTCTTTGCAACTTTCCAGATCTTCTTTATGCACCAAGAGCTTGGAACACTCCAAAGAGCCAGGACCCCTGACCCTCGCCCCCTTCTGCCCCCTTTCCCACCTTCCCCTTCGCTCTTCCGCGCGGCCCCCCCCCCCCCCCCCGTGCCCCGGATTCT